>PVJS01034722.1:0-21415 GCA_004027185.1 Glis glis
AGAGAGAGAGAGAGAGAGAGAGAGAGAGAGAGAAAGGGAGAGAGAGAGAGAGAGAGAGCTGAGGAGGGCTGCGAACCCAGATCTTCTGGTCTCTGCCTCCCAAAGTACTGGGATTACAAGCATGCACCACCACGCCTGGCCAAACAAAATAGATGATTCCATATTTTTTTTTAGGTAGGTAAATAGATAATTCAGAGACTGCCATGATTCTGTATACAGAAAAATCCTAACTATATCTTTTCCATTTTTTATGTCTTATCATGTCATGTTTTGTCATTCCTTAATATGTTTTTGAATTTTGGATTGCTTTTAAAGATTCCAGGTTTCTCATCATTTTTTGGTGTCATATTTTTAGGAAATGAACATTGAAAAAGACATATTACATGTTTTTCTCTTGATGAATCTTCATTTGGAAGCACCATGCATGTGACCTGATGGATTTGTGAAGAAAAGGAAAGAATGCATTTGGGAAAGGCAGTGTCATGAGTTGCAGCATGGGCCCAAGCATAAGGACAGTGTCTGCAGTCAGCCCAACGGATCTCCATGGCCTTGGCCTTATGTGTCCTGTGAGTGCTTTTCTTACTAACTTCACTTGTGACAGTGATTAAGTGAGTCAGGGCTGAACTATTGATTTATCTATGGACTTAACTGGTCTGGGGAGGAAATCTATGGGTTTTATAATTTTTGCAGGTAGTAATCTTTCAGGGAAGTCTGTATTTCTCTGTCTGGGGAATATCTAGCCTCAGTGAGTAGGTAGTGTGTGATACAAGATGCCAGGAGGCCAGAGGAAGACAAGTTCATAGATAGGACTTCTGAAGATAAACATTGCATTGAGAGACCTGTTTCTCCCCCATTCCAATTATGCTTCCAGTGCTTATTATGAATAATCATTTTTATTCAGTGACTTTTTTGAGATAATGTGTGAGAAGACATTATGAATGGTGTGGTAGTATAGAGATATGACATAAACTATGGAAAATTGTGAAAGTTTTTTCCATTTTAGCTAAATTTCATATGTATGTAGTCTACTTTCATAATACTAGTATGTGATATGACTATCACAACATATATTGAGTATCTACTAACTAGACCATTTCTGTGTTCCCATGGACATCAAGGCAATGATAGATACTCCAGGTTAGGGTTATAGGTGTGAGATTGGGTGGAATCTGGGGTATCAGTCAGCTTAACCATTACTGTAAGAAACTTCTGAGATAAGAAACTTAGAAAAGGGCTATTTGGGTCCATATTTATGGAGGTTTTAGTCCATGGTCACTTGTACCCTTTAATTTTGGGCCTTCGCAGGAAAGCACCGCTTGGAAGTTAATGCACTGTGGAGGGAGCTATCCCCTTTGTTACCTTGATGAGAGAGAGAGAGAGAGAGAGAGAGAGAGAAAATAAGAGAAGGGATTGGACCTCATTATCTTCTTCAAGGGTGTGCCCTAAATGACCAGATCCTCTCACTATAATATACCTCTTTATTTTTTCAGTAGTGGAGATTGAACTGATGTTACTCTACTTCTGAGCTCATCTCCAGCCCTTTTAAAATTTTTATTTTTAGTCGGGGTTTTGCTAAGTTCCCCAGTTGAACTCGGGAACTTGTAATCCACTGTCCCAGTCTCTCATGTAGCCGGGATTACAGGGAGGTGCCAACACAAATGGTTCAGACTCCAACTCTTAAAGGTTTCACCTTGTCCCAGGAGTGCCAAGCTGGGGCCTAACCTGTTAATACATGGGCTTTTGGGGACACTCTAGATCAAAGCCATAGCATATGGTAATATCCTTTTACACAGCAATGCAATTTGTGTGTGTGTGTGTGTGTATGTGTGTGTGTATGTGTATGTGTATGTGTGTGTGTGTGTATGTATGTGTTGCTGGGAATTGAAGTTGGGGTGTTCTACTTGTGAGCTACACTTCTAGTCCTATGTAATTTATTCTTATTTTGAAAGAGGGGTTCACTATGTTGCTAGTTGTCTGACTAAATTGCTCAGGCTGGCTTTGAACCTGTGATCATCCTTTCTCAGCCTCCTAACTACTAGGATGATAGGCAGTCACCACATAGTCCATTTAGGAGTTATTATTTAATGGATTCAGAGTTCCTGTTTGAGATGGTGAAAAATTTGGGGACATGGGATAAAGATAATTACTGTGAATTCACTTAATACCAAGAAGTCATCCTCTTAATAATGTTTGCAATGGTGAATTTTATGTTGTGTTTATTGAGCCACAATAAAAAAAAAAACAAGCCAAATTTGAATTGGATGAAATGATAGAATTCACAGTAGAATTAAAAAGAAAAGAAAAACTTCAGAAATGAAGACTAAACTAAGAAGGGACATGTAAGTGAATGAACACAATGAGCAATACCTTAACAGAAACAAAAGCAGAATGAAATTTTAAAAATCCAAGAGAAGGTAAAAGAATACTAGAGAAATGACAAATGTAGAATGCTTAAAGGGCAGGAAAAATTTTTTGGCTGCAAAGTGAGTTTATTTAAAATTTTTGTTACTTCTCCCTTAAGTAATAGAAAGTAACTTCTTGCCAAAGTATTGTCTCATATCATAGGCTAAGTAGATGGTGCATGGGTGAGGGCTGGGTCAGTGATGTCATCACGGACCCAGGATCTTTCCACCTCTCTGCTCTGCCATCCTTGTCAGTCTTCTCTTCAGACTTGCAGCAAGATGGTTGGTCTAGTTCCTGGGGTACAAGGGAGGATATAAAGAGGAGACCCAGAGTATCAATTTTTTTAACCAATAAAAATAGCATTATTTATTTTTGAGCTTTAATGTATAAATTTATTTTATTCTAAAATATCATAAATTTAGCAGGCATTTTAAAGGTAAAATTTAATAACATAAACTACCAAACATATTAACAGAGTATCAATTTTTTTTTTGCGGTACTGGGGATGGAACCCAGGGGCATTCTACCTCCAAGCTACACCCCCAGCCCTGTTTTTTCTTCTTTATTTTGAAGCAGGGTCTCACTAAGTTGCCTCATTAAGTAGCTGAGGCTGGCCACGAACCCAGATCCTCCTGTCTCTGCCTCCCAAGTACTGAGATTACAAGCATGTGCCACCATGCCTGGCTCAACAAAGTATCAATTTTAAGCCAGGAAAATTCTGGACAGAGTAATGCAAATACACATTGGAATGTAGTATGCCATAGAAGTGACATTACAAATACACTGCATTAGCAAATTATTAGTGGGAATAACTCAAATGTCTATCAATTAATGGACAGATAAACCAGCATTCTATATCCTTACAATGTAATATTATGCAATCATAAAAGCAATGAAGGACTCTGACTCCAAGACATGGATGACCCTTGAAAACAGTCTGGCAAGTGTAGGAAGTCAGATACAAAAGTTCACAGATTGTTTTATTTAATTTCTATAAAATGTCCAGAAAAGGAAAATCCAGAGAGATTAGTGGTTGCCTGGGTCCAAAGGGAAGAAGGAAAGGGGAATGACCACTGAATGATAAAGGGGTTCGGGGATATTGAACATGTCATGGATTGAACAGTGGTGATGGTTGCACATCCTTGTGAACATCCTCCATGCCACTCGATTGTATGCTTGAATAAATTATTATTATTGTTTGGTACTGGTGATGGAACCCAGGATCATTCTACCTCTGAACTACATCTCCAGACTATTCTATTTTTTGTTATGAAATAGGGTCTCACTAAGTTACTGAGGGGATTGTTATCTTGCTGAGGCTGGCCTCAAACCTGCCTTTGTCAATTCTCATCCTCCCTGTAATACTGGGATTACAGGTATGCACCTCCATGCTTGACCGGATTGTATAATTTTTTTTTGGTACCGGGGATTGAACCCAGGGGCATTCTACCTCCGAGCTACACCCCTGGTCCTATTTTTTATCCTTTATTTTGAAACCGGGTCTCACGAAGTTGCGGAGGGCCTCACTAAGTAGCTGAGGCTGGCTGCGAACCCGGATCCTCTGGTCTCCGCCTCCCAAGTACTGGGATTACAAGCATGCGCCACCACGCCTGGCCAGATTGTATACTTTTGAGTGATGGATTTTTTTTAATGTGCTTTTTTGGTGCATTATAGTCTCATATCACAATGGAAATCAAATTGACATTAACATACATGCACGCAGCTCTTGGTGCACCCATTTCCCTCCCCCCCAACACAGAGTACCAAGTACATATTCTCATATGTAATTATGGTTGAAGGTAGAAATTCCATTAATGAACTTCATTCTTCCCCTTCCCTTTCCCCTTCCCTTAGATCAGTTCCTTGACTTCACTGAGGCTTCTCCACTGTTGTCTGGAGGCCCTTTTGTATCCTCATTGCTCCCTAGCTTGCGCATATTAGAGAAGACATGTGACCCTTCTCTTTCTGTGATTGGCTGATCTCACTTAACATTATGTTCTCCAGGTCCTTCCATTTTCTTGTAAATGATATTATTTTGTTCTTTTTTATTGCTGAGTAGAATTCCATTGTGTGTATTTCCCATAATTTTGTAATCCATTCATCTGTTGATGGGCACCTAGGTTGGTTCCATAATTTGGCCACTGTGAATTGTGCTGCTGTGAACATTGGTATGCATATGTTACTGTAGTTTTCTGGTTTCAGTCCCTTTGGTATGATACCCAGTAGTGGTATAGCCAGGTCATATGGTGGATCCATTCCCAGTTTTCTGAGGAATCTCCACACTGTTCTCCATAGCGGTTGAACTAGTTTGCATTCCCACCAACAGTGTAGAAGAGTCCCTATTTCCCCACATCCTCGCCAACATTTGTTGTTATTTGACTTCTTAATGATTGCCATTCTAATTGGGGTTAGATGATATCTTAGAGTAGTTTTGATTTGCATCTCTCTGATTGCTAATGATGTTGAACATTTTTTCATGTATCTATTGGCCATTCGTATCTCTTCTTTCATGTCTATTCATTTCAGTTGCCCACTTCTTGATTGGATTATTTGTTTTTTTAGTGTAAAGTCTTTTAAGTTCCTTGTATATCTTAGATATTAGACCTCTGTTGGAGGGATAGCTTGCAAAGATCTTCTCCCATTCCATAGGCTTTCTCTTTAGGTTCTTGGTGGTTTCTTTTGATGAACAGAAGCTTTGTAGTTTAATGCTATCCCACTTATTTTATTTTTATGTTTTTTGCAGTACTGGGGATGGAACCCAGGGGCGTTCTACCTCCGAGCTACACCCCCAGCCCTATTTTTTATACTTTATTTTGAAACCGGGTCTCATGAAGTTGCGGAGGGCCTCACTAAGTAGCTGAGGCTAGCCGCGAACCGGGATCCTACGGTCTCCGCCTCCCAAGTACTAGGATTACAAGCGTGCGCCACCACGCCCGGCTGCTATCCCACTTATTAATTCTTGTTTTAATTTCCTGTGCTTTGGAGGTCTTGTTGAGGAAGTTTCTACCTGTGCCTATATGTTGGAGTGTTGAACCTATGCCCTCCTCTAGTAATTTCACAGTCTCTGGTCTAACTCTAGGTCTTTGATCCATCTTGAGTTGACTCTTGTGCAGGGTGAGAGGTAAGGATTTAGTTCCATTTTCCTACAGGTAGATAACCAGTTTTCCCAGCACCATTTGTTGGAAAGACTGTCCTTTCTCCAGTGTATGTGTTTGGCACCCTTGTCGAAAATCAACTGGCTGTAAGTTTGTAGACTTGTTTCTGTATCTTCTATTCTATTCCACTGGTCTATGTGTCTGTTTTTGTGCCAGTACCATGCTGATTTTATTACTATAGCTCTGTAGTACAATTTGAAGTCAGGGATTGTGATGCCTCCTACATGGTTCTTATTGCTGAGCATTTCTTTAGCTATTCTGGATCTTTTGTTTCTCCATATGAATTTAATGACTGATTTTTCTAGCTCTGTGAAGAATGAAGTTGATATTTTGATAGGGATTGCATTGACTCTGTAGATCATTTTTGGCAGAATGGCCATTTTGATAATGTTTATTCTGCCTATCCAAAAGCAGGGGAGATCTTTCCATCTTCTAAGATCTTCTTCAATTTCTTTCTTCAGTGCTCTATAGTTTTCATTGTAGAGGTCTTTTACCTCAAGTTTATTCCTAGGTATTTGGTTTTGAGGTTATTGTGAATGGAATTGTCTTCTGGATTTCTTTCTCAGTGGATTCATGGTTGGCATATATCAAAGCTACTGATTTTCTTAGGTTGATCTTGTATCCCGCTACTTTGCTATATTTATTAATCAGCTCTAGTAGACTTTTGGTTGAGTTTTTTTGGGTCTTCTAGATATAGGATCATGTCGTCTGTAAATAAAGATAATTTTAATTCTTCTTTTCCTATTTGAATTCCTTTGATATCCTTCTCCTGTCTTATTGCTCTGGCAAGAGTTTTGAGGACTATATTGAAAAGGAGTGGTGATAGTGGGCAACCTTGTCTTGTTCCTGATTTTAAGGGGAATTCTGGCAATTTTCCCCCATTCAATATGATGTTGGCTTTGGGTTTTTCATATATTGACTTAATGATGTTGAGGTATGTTCCTTCTATTCCGATTTTCTGAAGAGTTCTTAACATGAATGGGTGTTGAATTTTGTCAAATGCTTTTTCTTCATCTATTGAAATGATCATGTGATTCTTGTTTTTAGTTTGATTTATGTGGTGAATAACATATATTGTTTTGCGTATGTGGAACCAGCCTTGTTTTCTTGGGATGAAAGCAACTTGGTCTTGGTGTACAATTTTCTCAATATTGTTCTGAATGTATGTGGCTAGTATTTTATTTAGAATTTTTGCATTTATGTTCATTAATGATATTGGTCTGTAATTTTCTTTTCTTGAGGTTTCTTTATTTGGCTTTGGTATTTATTTGGCCTCATAAAAGGAATTCTTTACTTGGCTTTGGTATTTCTTTATTTGGCCTCGTAAAAGGAATTTGGAAGAATTCCATCTCTTTCAGTTTCACGGAATAGTTTGTGAAATATTGGTTTAGTTCTTCTGCAAAGGTTTTGTAAAATTCAGCTAGAAAACCATCTGGACCTGGGCTTTTCTTTGATGGCAGACTTTTTATTGCTATTTCTATCTTTGTGCTTGCTACTGGTTAATTCAGGTTTTCTATATCCTCTTGGTTCAATTTAGGTATGTTATGTGTCTAGAAATCTGTCAATGTCTTCCACGTTTTCCATTTTATTGGAATATAAGTTTTCAAAGTAGTTTCTTATGATCCTCTGGATTTCTCCACTATCTGTGGTGATGTCCCTTTTTTCATTTCTGATTTTGGTAATTTGGGTTGATTCTCTCCTTCTTTTGGTTAGGTTAGCTAGTGGTTTGTCAATCTTGTTAATCTTTTCAAAGAACCACCTTCTTGTTTTGTTGATTCTTTGTATTGTTTTTTTTATTCTCTATTTCATTAATTTCTGCTTGGATTTTAGTTATCTCCTGCCTTCTACTGGCTTTGGGCTTCGACTCTTCCTGTTTTTCAGGATTCTTCAGATGTGTCATTAGGTTGATTACTTGAAGGCTTTCTGTTTTTCTTATGTGGGCACTCAGTGCTATAAATTTCCCTCTTAACACTGCCTTCAAAGTGTCCCATAGATTTTGGTATGTCGTGTCTCTATTTTCGTTTAATTCCAGGAATTTTTTATTTCTCCCTTTATTTCTTTTCTGATCCAGTCCTCGTTCAGAAGTGTATTGTTCAGTCTCCATGTACTTATGTGGTTACTTTTGGTCTTCTTGTTAATTTCCAGTTTCATTCCATTGTGATCTGAGAAGATGCAGGGAATTATATCACATCTTTTGAATTTGCTGGTGCTTGCTTTGTGACCCAGGATGTGGTCTATTTTGGAGAATGTTCTGTGGGCAGCTGATAAAAATGTGTATTCAGGTGTTGCTGTATGTGTTCATTAGATACATTTGGTCTATAGTTTTCTTTAGGTCTGAAGCATCTTTATTCATCTTTTGTCTGGAGGATCCATCAAGTGGCGTGAGAGGTGTGTTGGAGTCTCCCAATATTATTGTGTTTGGGTCTATTTGGGACCTGATGTCCTGAAGACTTTGTTTTATGAATGTGGGTGCACCCACATTTGGGGCATACATGTTTACTATCATTATATCTTCTTGTTGGATTGTTCCTTTTATTAGTAAGAAGTGTCCTGCTTTGTCTCTTCTGATGTGTTTTAGCTTAAAGTCTGTTTTGTCGGATATAAGCATTGCTACCCCTGCTTGTTTTCGATCTCTGTTTGCATGGTATATCTTTTTCTATCCTTTCACCTTTAGCGTGTGAGAATCTTTGTCTAGAAGGTGAGTTTCTTGTAAGAAGCATATAGTTGGGTTATGCTTTTTAATCCACATTACCAGTCTATGCCTTTTAATTGGGGAGTTGAGTCCTTTGACATTCAATGTTATTATTGAGATGTGATTTTTATTTCCTGTCATTTTGAGTTCTATTTTCTGTTCACTGTAGTGACAAATCTCCTTGTTTAGTTGCCTACCTGGTGGAGTTCACCTCTCCTGTGGTTCTGAAAATTGCTTGTTTTCCTTCTTTGTGATTTATTTCTTTTAGGATTTTCTCTAGTGTTGGCTTGGTCCTTATGAATTCTTTAAGTGCTTGCTTATCATGGAACATTTTTATTTCTCCATCAATTTTAACTGATAGCTTTGCTGGATATATCAGTCTTGGTTGGAAGCTGTTTTTTTCCAGGGTCTGGAGTACTTCATACCAATCCCTCCTGGCATTCCTGACTTGGGTTGAGAAGTCTAGGGTGATTTTTATTGTTTTGCCCCTGTATGTCACCTGTTCTTTTGTTCTTGCTGCTTTTAAGATTCTTTCTTTGGCCTCTATGTTAGTCATTTTAATTATTACATGGCGTGGGGAGGTCCTTCTTTGGTCCTGTCTTAATGGTGTTCTATATGTCTCTTGTATGTGAATGTCCAAATCCTTTTCTATGTTTGGAAAATTCTCTGAAATTATTTCTTTGAAGAGGTTTCTTATACAATTGGTCTGTGCTTCTAAACCTTCTTCAATGCCTTTTATCCTTAGATTAGGACATCTTGTATTGTCCTGTATTTCTTGGATGGCCAGGGTGTGTTGTTGTAATATCTTCTTTATATCGTTGACTGTGTTCTCAGTTTTGAATGAACTGTCTTCCAGGAGTGATACCCTGTTTTCCATGTGGTTGAGCCTTCTAGAGTTGGATTCTATTGCAGTCTTTAATTCGTTTATTGATTCCTTCATAGCGTTCAGAGTTTCTTTCTGATTCTTTCTTAAAGCCTCAATTTCCTCCATCTCCTCTATGCTTTCTTTGAGGCCTTTCATCATTCTGAAGATCAAAATTAGGAATTCTCCGTCTTGCATTTCCTGCAGGTCAGTATCAGTAATCTCACTTGTTGATGCATTGTGTTTCTTTTTTTCTTCACTGTTCTTCATTCTCGTATTTTCAGTGTTTTCAATTTTGTGTTTCTGTTGCCTCTGCATCATCTTCCTTTCTGTTTATAAGACCTCTTTGATGGTCCCTGTAGATCCAATTGGGTCAGTACATTGTAGACTGTGGTTCCCTCCTGTCTGGTTGATTGGGGCGGTGTGTGTGTGTGTGTGTGCGTGCGCGTGCTGGGGAGTATGCGGGTTCTGGAGCTTGGGTGGTGGCTCGTGGGGCACACTTCGAGGCGTGGTGTTAGGTGCGGGCTCCCAGGCTTGGGTGTTGGTGCTGGAAGGTGCCCAGTGTCTGAGGCAAGGGTGCGGGGGATCGCAGGGGCCCCAAGGGATGCGCGCGGGCTCCAGATCTCGGGTGGTGTCGCCCGGAGGGTACCCGGGTTCTCATGCATGGCACTGAGGATTGAGCGGGCTGAATGGGGCGTGGGCTCTGGGTCTTGGGTGGTGGCACCTGGGGGTGCACGGGCACTAAGGCACAGGTGCTGAAAATTGCGTGGAGGCCCGGAGGAGGAGCGCAGAGGGTCCCTCGGGTTGCAGCGCCCGGGACCTGCGGTGGTCCTAGGCACCATCTGGATGGTAGCGTGGTCTCTGGGGGTGACGCTGGGTCGGTGCCCAGTCGGAGGCACAGCACTGATGGTCGCATGGTCTGGAGGGGGGAGGGCGGTGCTGGGTGTATGCCCTGTCAGAGGCAGGGGTGGACGGTGTCACTTTCTGTAGTGGGTGGCGCTGGGTGTGCGTCCGGTCAGAGAGGTCAGAAGCACGGGCGGGCAGTCACAAAGTCTGTAGGAGGCAGCGCCGGGTGCGTGCCCGGTCAGAGGCACGGGTGGACAGTCGGGCACCGACTTGGGTGCTGGGTGCTGGAGGTTGCCCGGGCTCCGATGCGCGGGTGTTGGGGATCCTACGGACTCCTAGCATGGTGGGGCTCCCATGCGCCGATGTTGGGGATTGAGCAGGTTAGTAGAATGGTGAAGGGGTGCGCGGCTCTGGCAGGAGCCCACGCTAGGGCAGCCTTTGAAGGGTATTCACGATCTGCTGCTGGGATGGCCCCACAACTCACAGAGTTCTGCTCTGGTTCCTTGCCCTGATTTGCTGGGGAGGGGGGCTATTAGCCCTGGCTCTAGGGTCCAGGGGAAGATGGTTCCTTACCAATCCTGCCGACATGGGATTGTAGTTTTCTGTGGGTTTCTGTAGCTGGTAGGCTCTGTGTCTGTGTAGTCGTACTCAGGTTACTGGAAATTGGGTTTTGGTTCTTCTATGGATGTGCGATGTTGTTCAGTTCTGAGCCCCTGAGGCGATTTTGAGGTAGTCTCATTTAGGGGCTCCTATTCCGTAGCCATCTTGGATCCTCGAGTGGTGGGTTTTATGTTATGTGAATTGAATTTCAACAAATAGTTTTAATATGTAAACTACTAGTTTCTTCCATGGTGATGATGTGCTGCCCCAATCTCCTTCACCCACTTAATTCTATTCCTATCTTCTCTCCAATGTTCCCTACACTCTCTTCCTGTTGCTGCCCTTTGAGGCCTCTGGAGAGGCACATGTGCATGTGGGTATCTGTGTCCTGCAGTTGTGGGACAATAATCTTCTGTGCATGCCCATCCTCCTCTTGCACTTGCTGGGAATTCACATAGGGAATCCATTTTCCTCAAGCACTCCCACTGATGACATTGGTCTGAGAAGAGGCATGTGCTGGGATAGGTACAGGGGGACCTCACAGGCCCCTCAATTTAGTATTTAGTTCCCCTTTAAGGTTAGATTTTGTCCAGCTATAATGTATGGATGCTGTGATCTGAAAGCTAGATTGTTTACCTTTGGGCATTTGTAAAAACTGAGGACTTCAGAGGCCCTAGGCCTCACAGTGAAGCCTTGATCTTCTTCATGCAGTGTGATCCTAATTGCCGAATCTCACTAGTAAAGAGGCACAGTGATACTGGCCTTATGTGCTTGAAGGTTAATTCAAGTAGTGCATCTCACTGCACTGGTGGATGGGTGTGGAGTAATCGGTGATTCATATTCCAGGCCATGTTCTTGGTGGTCTGTTGCACTTCATGAGGCTAGGTCCCAGGTTATCAGCTGCCCCCAGTAAAACTGAGTCCTTGCAAATCCCCAGAGGATTCCTTCTTGTTTTCTATTCACCTTTCTCATCTATGACCTTTGGTAATCCAAACATGTTGGAGATATATCTGAAATTATGTTCTAAAATGCCTGTCTGGTAGGTCATGAGTTATAAGACTATTTTCCATGAGAGGTTTTTGTTTGTGTTGTGCATTTATTCTAGTCATCCAGAGACAAAGTCTTCCATATTCAGCTTCTTTGAATTTTTGTTTTGTTTTGGTACTGGATGCTAAAACCAGGGGCATTCTACCTCTGTGTTACACCCCCAACTTTATTTATTTTTTATTTAAAAATAGGGTCTCCCAAGATTCTGAGGGTCTCCCTACACTGCCTAAGCTGGCTTCAACCTGTGATTCTCCAGTTTCTGGCATTAAGGGTGTGCATGACCTTGCCTGATTAATGTTTTACAAATTTTATTCCTTTAACCCTAGCCTCAGATTTTTTCCTCATACATTTGCTGTTTAATTGGTTTCTGATTCTTCTTAAAATTCCATGCATCTCTCTTTTTTGTTTCTCTAGTCCTAGGCCATTTTCCATCCTACTTTGTCAATTTTTATCTTTCCCTCTTGTTCTCCCATTGAACTTTGTTTCTTCTGTCTAATACAGCTTTGAGCCCCACCCGTCCAAAGAAAACCAACTCAAAACCAACAATTAACATCAACTCAAAACTCAGAAGACCTCTTTATTAGAGGCTGTTGCTCTCTGTTAATCACTTCTATTATAATAAATTTGTATCTATACCTATATCTAACTACATGTATCTCTAAGTTATGTGTTAACCATTTGGTCCCCACATGGTACCAGCAGTCTTGGCAACTCTTATATTGCCTAACCATAGTATTTAGCAAATTGCATCTCTCTTTCCCTCACAATGAAAAAATTTCAATCATCTCCAAGCAATGTATTTGGCAGCATTTTCACACTCCTTTTGAGCCAGCCTCTTTACGGCTTTGTGCTCTGGCCTCTGCTCTCTTGTGGTGGGGTTGGATACAATTGGCTCAGGAACATTGGGTTTTCTACATGGAATAGGTTGCAGGGTGAAGTGTTGGAGTAGAAATTGGGTTGGCATCTTGGGTGGTGAATGTAGCTTGATCACAACAGTGGCAACAGGTTCCCTCTGCAGAGAAGTGCAGGATGATATTTTGCAGGGTACAGGCCTAGAGGCAGCAGACTGAAGGCCAATGGGCTGGGTAGAGTTGACCCAACCCAGGTGGGTTGCATTGGTCAAAGCTGGCTGAGCTGGTCTGGCTGGGACTATCCAACATGTGCTGGCAGGAGCTTCTTGGGACATTTTGACTGCAGTGGGTGGAGCTGAGTTCATAGAAGCAGGACAGAAAGGGTAAGCTGCAATGGGCCTATGCGAGGCCAGAGACTGGCTTCTGAGTAACAGGTTGACATTGAGGTTTGTGTGGCTGAGAAAAGGCAAAGGCACCAGTTTGGCCTTTCCAGATGGTGGCAGCTCATACTGGGATGGAGATGGTCACCCTTCTTCAGCACTGCTCTCTGGTTTCTGGGCTCTGACATGAGGTTTCTCATGACCCTTAAGCTCATGTTGGGTATCCCACCATAGTTTAACAACCAGAGACACCAGGGGGTGTTTGGTTCTGCTTTAGTTTCCCAGGGACTTGGAGGAAGACAGTTTTCTTATCACTCTTTTCCCCCAGTGCATGAAATATGTGCATGGACTCCAGCATGTGCAAAGCCAGAGAGCTTTGAGGCTTTTGAAAGGTCTCTTGGCTAATGTCAGGTAGATTTCTCTTTCCCTTGATGTAGGGAATGCTTCCCTTCTCTGCCTTGACTTTATCCCCTCCCTGATTCATGTCTTTGGCTTTGTTGGAGCTGCTTTCTCTGGTCTTTTTGGTCTTTTCATGCCCGTGGGCCTTAGCTTTGCAGTTCCTGCTGGAGGTAGCTTTTTGAGGTGTGCTGGGATAAGGCTTGGCCATGATCACAGGAAGGCTGTTGCTGTCTACTATACTGCCACTTTATCCTCCCACAGGCACTCTGGATCCATTGCATGGATTTTGGCCTCAGGGGCCCCTTTCATAGTGTTGGAGGACTTATGCTTGTTCCTCTGACTTGATCACAGGGACCCTTTAGAACCCTTGACTTGTCCTCCATCTCCTTTACCTCGATGGCTCTGGTATCTTAAACTTTTATTGCTATGACACTTTGGCATTGTTTGAGCTCTTTCAAAAAAAAATGGAGAAGCTGGCAAATGTGAATAACCTCTAGCAGTGTAGTGATGTCTGCCAAGTCACTGCTACACTCAATCCCAGTGTCAAATGTCCTGTGGTCCTCCAGACTCAGGCTGTTATTTCCCATACTGTGAATTTCAAAATCAAGCTTCTGAACCAATTGGATGGATGCAGGCCAGAAGCTGTGAATATCAGGGATTTGTAAGGGAACGGTGGAGGACATTGATTTTCTCCTGGGATCTGGTATGTACCCAGAGGGTATGAATGCTCAGTTGGTTTTCATCTCCTCCCTATTCTCAAGTATCTGGCTATTTCTGCTACTGTAGGACTTGAGGAATTCTGGAATTTGAGGCAGACAAAATGTCTGGCTTGTAGTTGTAATCCCAGGGAGGTTTCCTTCCCCATTTGAGTTTCCATCACTGCAAAGGAATCAAAGAAAATGTCAGTCCCTTGTAAGTGGGATGCTCTTTCTACACACCAACAGGGTGATCAGGTACCTGTCAACAGTGGATCAGGCAATTCCATTAACTCTTCTTCAGGATCATGGACAGGTTCTCACATTAGAGCTATGCATTGCCTGGGCTAGTTGTAACTGGTGATAATTTGGTGTCAGTGTTTGTTGTTTATTTAGTGTTTCATGGGATGATTATAATTGAATTGAAAGTGAAATTGATTTTTAAAATATGAAGTTTTTTGTATTGGTGGTGTGACTGAATGGTAGAGCTCTTGATACTATATGGGAAACCCTTGGTTTGATCCTAAGCACTGCAAAATATAAGTTTTATAATCCTAGCAGTCTTATACAGGGTCCTTCTAGTTCTCTACATTCTCCTGAGAATTAAGAACACTTCACACCAGGTGTGGTGATGCAGTCTTGTAATCTCAATACTTCGTAGGCTGAGACAGGAGGATCACAGGTCCAAAATTATTTTAAGCAATATAGTGATACCTAGAGAGACCCTGTTTCTGAATAAAAAATAAAAAAACTAGGGCTGGGGATGTAGCTCAGTGGTAGAATGATTTGTGGTTCCATCCCCAGTACCACAAACAATAAGAAAAAACACCTTGCACCTTGAACTAGTAGGGAGAGTAGAATTCTTCTCATGAAATAGATGAGCAAGAACAGATTCTGAACCCCTTGCTTTGGGCAGGATATATGAACACAAATATTAAATCCTGGCATATATAATGTAAAATCAGACTATCATTATCAAGATTAGTTTTGAATTGTCCTCTATGGACACAAAAGCAACACACCAGGGAAAGGAGTTAATTATAATTTGCTGGTGTAGGGGCACCAATCTGCCAGATCAGTGCACAGAGGCCTCCCTCAGTGAGCTCCTGAGCCTCCCCTAGTGCAGCATGGATGGCCAGTACAGTGTCTTGCATACCCACCTTACACAGTCTGCAATAGGAGGATTCTGAGCAAGGATCACAGTTGAAGTCTCAGGTCTACCTATGTTGGACTCAGAAATCCCCCGGTGCAGATTTGACTCTCCTTTTTAATGTGAATCTCATTTCCTACACTTCTTGCTGTGTGAACGCACCTTGGAAACTGGTCTCTGGTGGGTCAAGTAGACCCAGAGTAGTCGGTTTCTGAGGTGGAGACTGGTGGCAGGTCACTTGTGGGCTGCACCTCCTTTAGCACCAGCACCATTTCTGGTTGAAGGGCCAAGGCACTAGTCTCTGTGTAAGACAGAGCCGTAGGATTGCAGGCAGGGGGCAAGCTCTCCAGACAGCAAGGACCCAGGGTGCTCTGATCATAGCACTAGACCTGGCTTCCCTGTTGATAGGGAAGTGACAGGCTATGTCCCTGATTTGGAATCTGAGATGGTGGCCTCTGCACAATGGAAGCAGTAGGTAATGGATACAGAGGGAACATAGCATCTGAAGTTTTATTTTACTGGGCCATCATCTCTGTGGAAATAATAGTTATCTCCTGCTCATTGACAGTCAAATCAAAGTCCCCAAGTGAATTTCCCAAGTGATGATGACTGGTTTTCAATACCTTCTGTCATATCCCACTCAAAGAGACCAGGATAGGAGGTAGATTATGTGGACTTCAGGATAGGAGGTAGATTATGTGGACTTCTGGCTCTGGCAATTCATGCTGGAATGCTGGTACAGGTAGGCATTCCCTATGAGTGGCTGGGAGGAGGTATCAGTGGCTGAGGGCAGGAGCCATGTTGAACTTACAGGAGGAGCAGATCCTCTGGAAAAGCTGTAGACACTTCCTGTTAGGAAAGCTGCATTGCTCACCACAAGAAGAGATACGTGCGTAGCAGCTGCAGTTCCAAGTACAGATGTATTTTGGAAATTGTAGGAAGCAAGAGGGCAATGACAAAAACGTTGATATTTGCAAGTTTTCATTCTATTTGAGTTAGTGTTTCACTCTATTTATGTTAGTGTTGTTTCATTGAGGAAGCCTCTAATACCGATATTCTCTGAGATACTAAAATTCAAACAGTTTAGGATGGCTGTAAGTGTTGGAGCAGTTTGGTACTCATAAACTACCTTTTCTCCTCATTTGGGCAGAGACAACCCTAATGCTTTGGATCATACATTGTTATCTAGAAGTATCCTTCCAGACCATTGTTTCCCTTGAGCCTGCACCTGTACTGACTGATAACTCTCCAGGAGTTGAACCATTTTAGAACCAGGAGAGCCTTAGAGAAATTCTAATATCACCATCTTAGGTTTGAGGAAACTGAGGGTCATATTAGCTTGTTCAAGTTCTCCTATTTTGCTAATGTCAGTACCAGGAGATGGAACCTGACTCTCTTACCAGGACTCTGTGTTCTGAGCAAAGACCAGAACCAGGAGAAAAACAACTACATTTTTTATTGTATTCATTAGCAAGCAATATTGCTATTACCATCATTATCCTCAGTGTCTTATTTTGCTTGTGCAGGTCACAAGTATTTTTTTAGAGTTCACTTATGACCTAGTCTTTTTGGAAAATTTCTTTTTTTCTCACTAAATGTTTTATTGAAATCTCTCAAACGTCATAAAAATAATTTTTTGCAAAAGGAAGGGAA
Organism: Glis glis; assembly: GCA_004027185.1. NCBI lineage: Eukaryota > Metazoa > Chordata > Mammalia > Rodentia > Gliridae > Glis > Glis glis. The sequence continues at coordinate 16,734 of PVJS01034722.1, forward strand.
GAAAAATTGCTAACAAACCAATTCAACAGGGAGCTCCCTCTGCTGGTCTGCAGTAGGCTGATATGTGACAAACACATTCCCAGGGACAAATCTAATTTGCTGGAGAAGTGGACAAAAGTCAGGTATGTTGTGCTTTGCCCAAGGAGAGAAACACTGGGTATGCAGTGAAGTGGGAGATGTGAAAGCAGAAGGAGTTAGGGCCATTCTTTACCTTTTTTGAGCCTGGCCTCCGATCCTGAGTCAAAATGACTACCTGAAAGAGTCTCAAATAGTGTTTTTGGGAGAAAAAAGTTATTTAAACTTTCTTAGATTCAGATTGCTAATTTATAAACTAGTTATAATAAAAGTGATTATTCATCCATGAATAACAGCAACCGATTACATATAGTTTACGTGGAGGAAGATATAGTAATTTCTGAAAAGACAGATGAAAATGAAAAGCATAACATCACACTTGAAAAAATACAAGTTTGAATGAAAATTTGGATGTGTACTGTAAATTTCCTAATAACTGAACCTGTTATCATACATACAATATTTTGAAAGGATACATTGTCCATTTTATTTTAGTGAGTACTGTCATTCTCGATATAGCCCTTGACAGAAGGTGATTTTTGATGAATTTCTAACCAGTGCATATAGACAGAGAAAGTATTTCAGTAAAAACTGTGTATCAAGCAGCAACATTCAGTACATGTGAATACATAGGTAGCAATAATTTATGTAGACAAATGTTTCAAACAAATATTTGCACCCAGGGGCATTCTATCACAAATACTTAAATAAAAACTCTTTTTTCTGGGTCCAGTGGTCCACCCAGTAATCCTAGCTATTTAGGAGGCATGAGACAGGAACATCATGTTTTCGAAGTCAGCCTGTGCAACTTCACAGGACCCTATATCAAAATAGAATTTAAAAAAGCCTGGGCTAGTGGTGGTGCATGCCTGTAACACCAGTATTTGGGAGGCTGAGGCAGAAGGATCCCAGGTCCAGGCCCTTCTCAAGAACTTAGTGAGACCCTATTTCTAAATAAATAAAATAATGCTAGGGTGAGCTCAGAGATAGAATGCCTTAAATCTTCAGTAACCAAAAGGGGGAATGGATGTAGATAAATGGTAGAGCACCCCTGGTTTCAATTCCCAGTACAGGAAAAAAATGTATCCAGAATAAAGCTGAATGTGGTGAGTGGTGTAGTTATAGTTCCATTCTCCTGAGCCAGAGGCAGTAGGATGGCTAAGCTAAAGCGCATGAGCCACCCTGGACAATATAGGGAGACTCTGCCTCAAAAACAAAAGAAAACAGAAGGCAGGCATGGTGGTGCATGCCTGAAAACCCAGTTCTTGAGTGGCTGAGACAAGGTTATTGGAGGTTTGAGGCCAGCCTCAGCAACTTACAAAGACCCTTAGAAACTTAACAAGACCCTTGCTCAAAACACCCAGATGTGGTATCACGTGCCTTTAATTCCAGTACTTGAAATGCTGGGATAGGAGGATCGCATATTGGAGGCCAGCCTCAAAACTTAGTGAGATTGTCAGCAACCAAACAAGACCCTGTTTGAAAACAAAAAGTAAAAAGGACTAGGGGTGTAGCTCAGAGGTAGAATGGCCATGGATTTAATTTCCAGTACCAACCCCCCAAAAAAACAACAAAGCAAAGCAAAAGAAAAGAAAAGAAAAAAGCCGGGCGTGGTGGCACAGGCTTGTAATCCCAGTACTTTGGGAGGCAGAGACGGGAGGATCAGGGTTCGCGGCCAGCCTCAGCTCTCTCTCTCTCGCCCTGTTTCTCTCTCTACTTAGTGAGGCCCTCTGCAACTTCGTGAGACCCGGTTTCAAAATAAAGTATAAAAAATAGGGCCAGGGGTGTAGCACGGAGGTAGAACACCCCTGGGTTCAATCCCCGGTACCGCAAAAAGAAAAAAAAAAAAAAAGAAAAGAAAAAAAAAACTGGTAGCGGAAAGCAAAGCAATAACTATAAAGGAATTCTGTTACTATGCTCATTCCTATTTCTGTAAATATTACCCCCAAGTAACAGATATTAATCTAACTAAATAGATATTTCATTTAATCTAGTCACATAAAAAGCAGAATAAGCACTTTAAAAGGATCATGAAATTTTTATATCTATCCTCAAACCTAATTTATAATCATCTTCAATTTCCTTAAAAAATGTCACTCTTTAACTCCTGAAAGTACCATCAACACTAAAATGTAGTCATACAAGAAAACCAAAGTTTTTGTTTGAAGCTGGGGATGAAATCTAGGACCTGGCGTGCATGGTAGGCATGCACTCTATCACCAACTTGCATCTCCAGCCCCTCCAAAATAAACATTGGCACTGGAAATTGAACCCAGGGCCTTCCATGTGTTAAGCTAGATTCTAAGCGTAAAACAATGGGTTTTAATGTAATAAAACCCAAAATACTTATTCTTATGTAGGTCTTTTGGTTCCTAGGGCTAAAATACATTAATGACTATTAGTATGTACTCTGTATTAGGAAGAAAATATTGTAAAGAAGAAAAGCAGCCTCCACTTGAAAACTACTTGTCACACAAAGGAATCTGTCCTGATGTGAGGACACATCACTTTTTAAAAACATAGTTTAAAAATCAGGTGAAATGGAAGAGTGGAAATTGTTTCCCCACTCTTTTTATTAACCATTTCCCTAGCATGTTTAAAGGAGGAATAATTTCTAAAATATATATATTCAAAAAGTCAAGTTTCATCGGTGTTCAAAGACGCAATACAAAACAACCAAACAACCTAATATGTTTTTCTGATGAGCTACTTTTCCTGGTGGTATCCAAATTCTAGCCTCAGTTTCCTGCCTAGTCCCATCTCATTTTGCCCTGCTCTGAGTAGAATTGACTCTATACTCTTTTTGCATTAAAAAAATTATGGTTCTCTTCAGCATCCCATCTAAAACTACTTTTTCTGGAGAACATGTCTACCCTCTCCATCTCATTTTTATTTTTTTCTCCTCCTTCATTTCTACATTTTCTCATTCCAGTCAGTCCCTGTGGACATTGTGTTTAACATAAACAGAGGCAAACTTCTTTCCCCTAGAATATCTGCCTCCTTATTGCTCAGCCCTTTTCTTCCTCTTTCCCTATTTCTCCTTTCATATAGTTTGGAACAGAAAACTGCAAAATATGTCCATATTACTTTTTGAACAGCCCTAAATTTGAAATACTAAACTGGAAATATTAGTAAAGAGAGACTGCTACAGATGAAGCATCTACCCCACCTAGATTTTCTCTGTTTAACAAACATCCTCATAAACACTCTGATTTCATTTTTTTATACACATGCACATTAAGACTCAAAAAAGAAAGGGAGCAGGAACAGGCTGTCAGTTATCCTCCTGTAGCAGACAATGAAACAGATACTGTGAGGGAGTAAACCATCAGTCCAAAGTAATATACCTAGCAAATGTAAAAAATGGACTTAGTTTTCTAAAATTCTAGTTCAATGCTTTCCTCCATTATCCCAAGCTTTTTTGACTGGGGAGAAGTCTAATGAAAATCATTAAAATGTTTTTTTCCTCACCTGACATGGTTAGAGAAGAGGTAACATCAATCACAGGTACAAGGAGTGAGGAGGCAGAACCAGAAGATGTCTGGGTGACTGAAGGTGAAGACCATGTGTGTCCAGTATGAAGGTCTTTGGTCACTGGTCAGTCACTGGTCACTGGTCTCTTGTGATGATCCAAATTTGTTCATAGACAACTCCATGGAAACCCCAAGAATCTAACAGGTGGTGGTAGGTTTGGTGGGAGAATGATGTCACAAAACAGGCAGTTTTAAAGGTATGAGAGAGCCAATAAGGAGGTCAGATTGCCAAGCAGAATACAGGATTGGGTGGAGAGCGTGCCAGAAGAGTTGTAACAGCACCTAATTGGCTGAGCTCTGGGGAGGTGAAATTGTGCAAGACACACATGGTAGTCCACTTTCTGCAGGCTCTTATGTTATAGAGACCATGTCAATGTTTCATAAATTTTTATTAATAGACAATTTATGTTTCATATATTACATTTCACATTGTTTCATTTTGTTTTATGTCATAATGTGTCATTTGTGTCATTTCTTAGTATTTCTAGATTTTGAATTTCTTTTAAAGGCTGCAGGTTTTCTATTTATTTTTTGTATCATATTTTTTTCAGAAAAAGGCAAAGGTTTTAATTAACTTAAGAAAGGTGGGGATACAGGTTGAGGGTCATCTAAGAAAGGTGGGAATATAGGTTGGGGGTCATCTAAGAAAGGGGAGAGTGAATCTCCCTGCGCACATCCGTCCATCCATCCAAACGAGCAAGAGAGCATCCGCGTGCTTTCACAGTGCTTTTATAGGAGGGGGTAGGTAGGGTCGCACAGTAGAGGGCAGGACTTCCTTAGTCCTCAGTTTCCCTGGCAACAGATAGGCAGTGAGGTCTGACCTTTGTCCTCCTTACCCACCCTACTTACCTTAAGCATCTCAGGTGTGGAGAGGAGCCATTGTGATTAAGGGTGTGGACTCATTAAGGCTTCTGCCTGACTGAACACACCCTGTAGGGTGGAGTTAAGATTATGAACTTTCAAAATTTATTTATTTATTTATTTATTTTTATTTTTTTATGTTGGCGCATTGTAGTCTCACATCACAATGAGTATCAGCTTGGTGTTAACATACATGCACACAGCTCTTGGTGT
>PVJS01034723.1:0-21415 GCA_004027185.1 Glis glis
ACAGGGAGAGAGACAGCGAGAGAGCTGAGGCTGGCCACGAACCCGGATCCTCCGGTCTCCGCCTCCCAAAGTATTGGGATTACAAGCCTGTGCCACCACGCCTGGCCTATACTTTATTTTGAAACCCGGTCTCACGAAGTTGCAGAGGGCCTCACTAAATAGAGAGAGAGTGAGAGAGAGAGAGAGAGAGAGAGAGAGAGAGAGAGAAAGCTGAGGCTGGCCGTGAACCCAGATCCTCCGGTCTCCGCCTCCCAAAGTACTGGAATTACAAGCCTGTGCCACCACGCCCGGCTATTTTTTTAATTTTGAAACAGGGTCTTGCTAGGCTGCTGAGGCTGCCCTGGAGCCTGCAGTCTTCCTGTCTCAATCTCCCAAGTGCTGGCATTATAGGCGTGCAATGGCTGGTAACATTTTCTTGAACCATGGAGAAAGCTCTGCATAGTTGATATCTTATAAAGATGCCTTGTGACCATTTTATTGTAGGAATTTAATCCCTAAGTGATAACAGTGGATCCCATGAGGTGTCCTTGAAGATCACAAACCCTTGAACAAGAAGACGACAAAGGCTGAAGCAGCAATTGAAGTTAGTTTTTCATGCCTCTGGATTTACTTTGCACAGGGTTTTTGGCATTCTCTTACTTTTTGTCAGTGCCAACTGGAAAATAAAATAATTTGGCATTTTGTCTTAATTTGTCTTTAATTTTTTTTCTTTAAAGAGCAGAACCTGTTGGTCATGGTGGCGCACACCTGTAATCCCAGTATTTGGGAGGCTGAGACAAGAGGATTGCAGGTTTGAGGCTAGCCTCAGCAACTTAGCAAGACCCTGTTTCAAAATAAAAAATTAAAAGGGCTGGGGGTGTAGATCGGAGGTAAAATACCCCTGGATTCCATCCCCAGTACCAAAAACCAGAAACAAAACTTGCAAAGACTGGTGCATCTTTTTTTTTTTTTCTTCACTGGCCTTTCCTGTGGAGTGCCTACACATAGCAGTATGGATACTTAAGGATTTTTTAGTTTTGTTTTTCTTTTTTAAAATGGGAGACTTTCAATTTTAAAGCTGCTGCTAGCACATACGGCTCCTCTGTTCCAGTTACTAACCTCCTGCCCTTGCCTCGCTGAATTGCCAATGGGGCCCCTATCTCAGCAGGTGCCTTTACAAATGCAGGACATAGGTAAACAACTAGGGGCGGCCTGGCTCACAGTCCACATTCAATATGTGTGCAACAATACCTGCTGAACACCGGTCACCCAGGAAAATTCCCTGGAAGTGTAGCCTTCAGCTCCTCTACCCACAAAAGACTGAAAATATTGGCAAGTTTGTCACTTGGGCTGTTGTCACCTGAATATAAACGAGATTTATGTCTGGCTAGAAAACTTCAGCTGTTACTTTCTCCACTGTGAGCATTTGCTTGGCTGTATTTCCAAGTTAAAGAAGGTGCATGTTCTTGTTTATTTCTCCACAACTCTCTCTTTTTTCATTTGGAGACAGGGTCTCGATAAGTTGATCAGTCTGGTCTTGAATTTGTGATCCTCCTGCCTCAGCCTCCTGAGTAGCTAGGATTATAGGCATGTACCATGGTGCCTAGCAAAGTTATACTATTCTTGACGAGTATTAAACAGTGGATTTTAATTTATTGTAAGTTTTATAAAGTGAAACAATATTTTATTTTGCTGAGTTAAGCTGGGCATGGTCATGCACACCTGTAATCCCAGTACTTGGGAGGCTGAGACAGGAGGATCATAGGTTCGAGGGCAACCTCAGCAAGTAGTGAGACTCAGCAAACTTGCAAGACCCTGTTTCAAAAATAAAAATAAAATAGGGCTGGGTGTAGCTCCGAGGTAGTATGCCCCTGAGTTTAATTCCCATTACCACCACTCCCACAAATTTGCTGAGTTAAAATTTGCATAAAATGCTGCTTTACTATAACTTGCTCAAGATCAAGTCATATTAGTGAATCTGACTCCAAATTCATGAGTAATGTAAAATACATTTCCATAAGCTGGGTGCAGTGGTGCTGCATACCTATAATCCCAGTACTTGGGAAACTGAGACAGGAGGATCGCAGGTTCAAGGCCAGCCTCAGTACCACAGAGACCCTCAGCAACTTAGTGAGACTCTTTCACAATACAAAGGGCTGGGGATATAGCTTAGAGGTAGAAGGCCTCTGGGTTCAATCCCTAGTACCCTCCCCCCCAATCCATAGAAATATATGGTATGATTTTTTTCTTCATTTTATGTTTTGTAGTGCTGGGGATCATATAATTTATTAGAGAACTGGTAAATCTATGGAGGTGGCTGTACCCTTCTCACCTGTGGGTCTTTAAAAGTGGTCATCATTGCGGAATGGACAGTGGAGCTTGCTGCGGTCAATATTTTGATTGTAAATGCCATTAAGCTGTGGTTGACTGCTTTCAGGAATATTCTGTTTAGGCATTGGAATGGGAACCCTGGAATTTATTTTACAACTTAACCTTTGAACTTGATGAAACACAGTTTTTTATGAAGTCAGCTCACTAACAGCTCTAACAGAGTCAGATTTCTTCTCCACTAGTGGCATGTAGGGAGCAAATCTGAATACTTGGATTTGGCTGTTATGGTTCTATATGTCTGTGTACATCTTCAAACAATACGTGCACGTTTCCTGCCTGAACATGGGCGTGGAGGTGTCTGGAGCACAGATCTCTGGTCTGGAGCCAGCCCGGGAACACCTGGTTCACCCCTCCTTGTTTCCTGCTGGGGCCTCTGGGGGTGGAGGGGCGGGTACACCCAGGGGCCAGTGGAGGGGACTGTGATGCATCAGGGGGTGCGTGGATTCATCCGCACATCCAAGAATGAAGCAGTAGGACTATGCTGTGTGTGTGATTATAGGTGACATTCATGTGTTAATAAATTTCTGTCAATTTCAAATATTAATCCAGCCAGGAAGTTTTAGTGAAGGAAAAGCCTGTAATAAATAAGACATCATCCTGATATGTGTCAGCATTACTGCTTGGCATGTTTGTTATGTAGTCATAAAAGTACTCCAGCTCTGTTCTTAAAACAATAAAGCTCCGAAGCGTTTTCCTCCATTATAACACTCCTGATCCCTCCCCAGGCTTGATGAGCTGTAGATAGCAACTCAGTAGACCTGATCACTTTCCGGAGTTTGTTACTGCCCCGTGCACAAATTGGCACCGACGTGAAGGGCTCGTTATGTGTTATGTGAGGTTTGCTTCTTCGCGCATCCTTTGCCTTGTGATTTTAGACCCTGTCAAAGACCAGCAGATAGCTGGGACCGTGTCCAAGTCAAGAGCCATCTCCTGTGGCACTTGGCCAGAAAACCCACGGATACAATTGGCCAATGCAGTTTCAACAGGCCCACTGAGGCTCGCAATGATTTCCTTCCATTGTTCCAGACACGATGCACGTGGCTTCTGGAACCAGGAGAGAGGGTGAATATTCATTCTGGCCAGAAAAATAATCTCTTTCTCTCCCTTAAAGCCATCAGATCATTTGCTTACATTTAGGGTTTTTTCCTAATAGTAAGTCCTTTGAAATTGTGCTAGCTCTTTCTCTATATGTGTTTTACACATGCAACAATTAATAGAGGATGTACTTTTATGAAATATCTATTTTATTTTATTGGAACTGGGAATTGAACCCAGGGGAATTCCACCTCCGAGCTATACCCCTAGCCCCACTCCATTTTTTCCTGAAACAGGGTCTTGCTAGGTTGCTGAGGCTGGCCTTGAACCTGCAATCCTTTTGTCTCAGCCTCCTAAGTACTGGGATTATAGGTGTGTGCCACCATGTCTGACTCTTTATTTTTTTTTAAACATTTTATTCTAAGCTGAGTTCTGAGGTATCTAAGATTTCATAATGCCCTGAAGAACTCTTGCTCCTCTTGGGATTGGTGCTTAGATCAAGTCGTAGCTTTTCTTGGACGTTGGAGGCCATGTAACCCAAGCCCCTCTCCCCTCTTTAAAGGAAAGAAACTGAGCCTGGGATCACACAGTTAGTTGCAGAGTGAACTAGATGTCAAGCATTCAAGCCACTGACCTTTTCCTTGAAGTAGAACTTTTGATATAAGATTGTAGCCAGGTGTGGTGGCACAGGCCTCTAATCCCAGTACTTGGGAAGCTGAGACAGGAGGATCACTGATTCGAGACCAGCCTCAGCAACTTAGCAAGACCCTTGGCAACTTAACGAGACTCTGTTTGAAAATAAAAAATAAAATCAGGCTGGGAGTGTAGCTCAGAGGTAGAATGCCCCTGGTTCAACCTCCAGTGTCAGGAAAAAAAAAAAAAAAGAATGTAAGATTATAGCATTGATGGAGTACTTTTTCTTTTCAGACCCACATAAATGTGTGGGTGGGTGGATGGGCCCGAGATGATAGGGAATCCAGCCAGTACTTGTTTGTGGCCCAAGTAATTTTCATTATTGGCTCAGTGGTGGCTCTTATAATCCTGATAGTTGCTTCCAGGGATGGGAAATTCCCTACTCATTATAGGTGACTCCATTCATCACTTCTTCTCCAGCCAGGCCTGTCATTTCTGTCTGCTCCCAGTCTCCTTTCCCCAAGCCATCCTTGCTTGGTGGTTTCATTGTTTGTGAAGTCTTCATTGTATTCGCCTCAAAATCCCACCTTTGGAAAGATGTTCAAGCTGACAGTCTAACATCAGCTCTAAGGATGACATTGTGTTGACATTTCCAAGGTTCGAAGGCAGGATATGGGGATTGCTAGCCGCATGAGGTTATGAAGTGTGAGAGATATGGTACTTTAAGCTTACTCTAAAGTCAGTTCACCAGTGAGCTCATTATTCTAGTGTGCGTGTGTGAGATGCCTACATCCATGTTTTCAGGCTACTGTGGGGAGTGACCTGGCAGCCGCGTTGAAGCTGAGTCATTGACTGTTAGTGCGTTAGTTTGGGGCTCTACCCAACTGGTTTTTACCAATGGAGCAACCCTGGCATTTATCAGGAAGTATTATTACCTGGATCCCAAATGTATGTTTGAAGGTAGGTTTTTTAAATGGCAGAAAGAGCTGTCAATCTGAGTAGAATGCGAACTTACACTTTAGAGAAAGAGCCATTTACTCATTTATTGATTTATTCATCTTTTTTTTGTGTGGTGCTGGGGATTGAACCAGGCACATACTACCTCAGGGCTACACCTCCAGCCCTTTTTATTTTTATTTGGAAACAGGGTCTCACTAAGTTGCCAAGGCTGGTTTTGAACCTGTGATCCTCCTGTCTCAGCCTCCCAAGTACTGGGATCACAGGCATGCATGCACCATCACGCCTGCCTTTATTTATCAAATTTTAAATGGACACTTTCTATATGTCAGGTACTGGTCCTAGGAGCTAAGAATACATCAACGAACAAGAAAAAAGTTCCCTGCCCTCATTTTCTGTTACCAGTTCCAATAACTTCCCTGCACATATCAAATGTATAAAAATATTTAAAATCCCAATATTTGGGAGGCTGAGATAGGAGGATCACCAGTTTGAGGATAAGTCTCAGCAACATAGCCAGACTCTAAGCAATCTAGTGAAACCCTGTTTCAAAACCAAAAAAATGTTTAAAAAGGACTGGGGTTGTAGCTTGGAGGTAGAATACCCCTGGGTTCAATTCCTAGTACCACAAAAGTAAATAAATAAATAAATACATAAACAAACATTAAAAAATATAGCAGTGTCCTACAAAGAAAAGACTTTTTGTACTTTGCTTTTTTTCTGTCTTCTGCTATAATTTCTCCATGGAACAATTCAGTTTGTTACCCTCTAATAGTAACTCTCAAGTAGTAATTTTCAGTAAGATTTTCAAAATGCTTCTCTGCTTTATTCTCCCACCTGTTAGATACAGGTAGCACTTAGACAAAGGAAGAGACCGTCAGATTATCACTTGACTTGATAATTATCATGTAGAAAGAAGGCAAGCATTAGGAAACACACACATGTGCGTAGCTTCTTCCCTGAAAGGATCTCCCTGGGTTGTCTCTGCTAACAAGTGAGGGGTAGCTTCCTACTGACCCTTCTCCCTTCCTTCTGTCCTAAGTGTTTTATTGCGTGCACCTGATCTTTGCATTGGATTCGTCTCTTGTAAACAAAACAGCATGATTTTGCCATCCAGGGACACTCACTATGTGGGATCATGGCACCTAGTGGTTCTGACTTTGTGAGTCTAGGATGGGAACCCAGAACCTGTTGTTTCAGTAGGAGTATTAAAGAAAGGCAGGGCATCTGAATGAGAGTATAGATGGGTTACTTTAAGACTGTCTAAAATGTTCTAGAACTGTGGGAATATTGTTGAGCCACTTTCCACTGGGTTGAGCCATAAGGCATGACCTGCCTGTTAATCTTCCATGTTGAAGATTAATATGTGTTAATCTTTTTTGGGGGGACTAGGGATTGAACTCAGGGGCATTCTACCTCTGACCTACATTCCCAGCCCTTTTTATTTTTTATTTTGAAACAGGGTCTCTCTAAGTCGCCGAGGCTGGCCTCGAACCTGAGATCCTTCTGTTTTAGCCTCCCAAGTACTGGGATTACAGGCGCGTGCCACCACGCCTAGCTATATACGTTAATCTTATGTTTATAATCTGAATTTATACACTACTGTACATGCAATGAAGAAGGCAGCATCCACCTGTAAATGTCACATAGTGTCCAAGGAGACTGATAATTGTCTGTTCACCAGTAGGAAGAGAAGATTCTCTCAGCGTTGTTAACCAGTGTTCTTGGGATTTCTCCGTAGGCAATGGTGGCTTGCTATCCAGGAAACGGAACAGGTTATGTCCGCCATGTGGACAACCCCAATGGTGACGGCCGCTGCATCACCTGCATCTACTATCTGAACAAGAACTGGGATGCCAAGGTATTTGGGAATAATTGAAGTGCATTTGGGGTTCTAGGTCATGAAAGGTGCAGATAAAGTGGACTGAGAGTTCAGAAAAAAGACCATGTCACTTCCAACTAGGAAAAGAATCAGAATACTTAGGGGAGAGTACTGAGTTCCTAATAGCCCTGTCTCTAGGGACAAATCTTCTCCATTTCTGTTTTATGTTTTTCCTTCCCCTCACTTATAGAATTAGTACTAAAGTTGATGAGATAAAAACATTGGTGTGTGGAGGGTGGTTGATGAAGGTAATTTTTTTGTGTGTGTGTGGTACCGGAGATTGAACTCAGGGTCATTCTACCTCCGCACTACACCCCCGGCCCTATTTTTTATACTTTATTTTGAAACTGGGTCTCACGAAGTTGCGGAGGGCCTCACTAAGTAGAGAGAGAGAGAGAGAGAGAGAGAGAGAGAGAGAGACAGGGAGAGAGAGAGAGAGAGAGAGAAAGAGAGCGAGCTGAGGCTGGCCGCGAACCCGGATCCTCCGCTCTCCGCCTCCCAAAGTACTGGGATTACAAGCGTGCGCCACCACGCCCGGCTGATGAAGGTAATTTAATATTAGGATTACAAATAAATTTTTGTAGACTAATTCAGAGCTGACATAACTGTCAATGCAGAATAAGACACACCCTTTCCCTTTCAGCAGCAACACTGACAGAATTCCACAAAAATAGAACTGTAGGACGTACAGACATCCCCAAGAGACATTTCCCACACCGGCCTCTTTCTCGGGGTGATGCACTTCATCGGTGGCCGCTTGCCACAGCTTACTATGGCTTGTGAACACTGAAAAGCTTTGTGGCTTATTTTTATATTTCAGGCCATCTAGATAGATAGAGATATGAAGTCTGGTTCCATGCTTGTAAACATTGTCTGGACTTTGTACGCTCTCTGAAAGTTAAAAATGATTTAGGAGTCTGGGAAGTCAGAGAACTTTTCAAGCTTATTTGGCTTTTGAACCTTCTGCGTCTCCATTTCCTGTTCATTAGGGCCTGTCATAAAGCAATGATATTTTATCCAGGGGTCAGAAAATGAAACCTGGGAAGCCTGTGACTCAGTGAAAACGTTTATCTCTTCTCCCTATTCCTGTGTTTGTTTTGGTGCTAGGGATTGAACCCAGGGGCGTTCTACCTCTGAGCTACACCCCAGCCCTCTTTATTTTGAAACAGAAGCCAGGCGTGGTTTATATATGAGTTTATAAGTACTTGTAATCCCAGTACTTGGGAGACTGAGACTGGAGGATTGCAGGTTCGCAGCCAGCCTCAGCTACTTAGTGAGGCCCTCCTCAACTTAGTGAGACCCTGTTTCAAAATAAAGAATAAAAAAAATAGGGCTGGGGGTGTAGCTCGGAGGTAGAATGTCCCTGGGTTCAATCCCCAGTACCGCAAAAAAAAAAAAAAAAAAGAAACAGAGTCTCACTCAGTTGCTGAGTCTGTTTTCTCCCTAGTTGTTAACTTGACTGGAATACATTCATTAGTTCTCTTGCAAAATTGCCATTATGGGCAAAGTTATCCCGTCAATAATAGTAAATGGCAAAATATAAAATCAACAAATATTGGAGTTCCTACTAGTGTCAGACATTGTGCTGTGAGGGAACATTGATGTGTGAGGTCTGAATTCTACCCAGAATGTGGTCATTCCAGTAGGCCAGATTGGATATACACGTGAAAAAGAGAAAAAGCAGTTCAAGAGAATGAGATATGTCATAAAAGATACAGGTAAGGTGGTCTGAGAATTTAGAAAAAAGAGCATGTAGCTGAGCATGGTGGCACATGCCTGTAATCCCAGTACTTGGGAAGGCTAGCCTCAGCAATTTAGTGAGACCCTCAGCAATTTAGCAAGACCCTGTTTCAAAATAAAATAGGGCTGGTGGTATGGCTCGGGGTAGAATGCCCCTGGGTTTGATGCCCAGTACTAAAGGAAAAAAAAAAAAAGAAAAGAACATGTAATGTCCAACTAAAAGAGTCAGATAGGAGTGAGAGGCATTCAGAAGAAAGCTGTAAATTCTACTTGAAGGGGAAGTTCCATGTGACAGGTATCTTAGGAAGCTGTTAATATTAGATGGGATTATTTGAAATTGCTAGTTTTTTTTTGTTTTGGTTTGTTTTTGTAGGTCACAAACAAATATTGGCAGTTGTGGGGGTCAGAAGGCTTTGTTTGCTATGAGGTGAATAAGATAACTCTAGATGAGTTTATAATCAAATTTAGTGTAAGGTGTGAGATTAAAGTAAAGATTTGGGGGTACACCACACTTGGAGTGGAGGTTAGAGGGTGGCATTGTTTCCAGATGAAGCTGAAAGTAGCACCGTTGATAAACTATATGAGGTCAGGAAATAATTTTCCTTCTTTGTTGTGCTCAGCTACACGGCGGGATCCTGCGGATATTTCCAGAAGGGAAGTCATTCATAGCAGATGTGGAGCCCATTTTTGACAGACTCCTGTTCTTCTGGTCAGATCGCAGGAACCCACATGAAGTCCAGCCTTCCTACGCAACCAGGTAACAGCTAGAACCATGATTCCTCTATGGGAGGTTGTATAAACCAGTTCCGGGAGAACTCTCTCAACTCATGTCCTGTGCATATGGGGGACTGACCACACCCCGAGGCTGATAGGCAAACCTATTTGGAGTGGTAACAATTAAAGGGATGACTTTGGATTCTTTTTATACAAATCAAACTGGTTGCAGTGGCAAATGCCTGTAATCACAGTGACTCAGCAACTTGGAAAGCTAACACAAGATCACAAGTTTGAGGCCAACCTGGGCAATTTCGCCAGACCCTGTCTCAAAATAAAAAAATGAAGAAAAGGGGGCCTGGGGATGTAGTTCAGTGGTAGAGTGCCCCTGGGTTCAATTGCTAGTATTGCAAAAAAAAAATCTATAGTTTGAAATAACTATTAACAAACTATTTTCTGTTAGGTGAGTATATTGAATTCCAGATTTCTCAGTGTTTCTGTCTTCTCTCCTTTCCACCTCTCCTTTTTAAAAAATCTAAGGTTAGTTGGGCATGGTGGCATACGCCTGTAATCCCAGTACTTGGGAGGCTGAGACTGGAGGATTGCAGGTGTGAAGCCAGCCTCAGCAACTTAGCAAGGCTCTCAACAACCTAGTGAGACCCTGTTTCCAAATAAGAAATAAAATAGAACTGGGGGTGTAGCTTGGAGGTAGAATGCCTCTGGGTTCAATCCCCAGTACCAAAAAAAATAAAAATAAAAATCTAAGGTTAGCTGGGCATGGTGGCATATGCTTGTAATCCTAGTACTTGGTTGGGAGGCTGAGACAGGAGGACCGTTCACAAGGCAAACTTCAGCAACTTAGCAAGACTCTGTTTCAAAATAAAAAAATAAAAAGAGCTAGGGGTGCAGCTCAGAGGTAGAATGCCCCCGGGTTCAATCCCCACTACAAAATAAAATAAAATAATAAAATAAAAATCTAATGAACTATCTGTAGAGAATGTTGGCTATTACATGTCAGGAATTCTATCTGGTTACTTTATATAAGCTTACAAGTTGCTAGTTGCAAGAAGAAAAAACCTTGAGAAAAGAAAGAGTAAGTTGTTTTAACTTCTTTTCTAGTTCACCCTTTTCTTAGCCTAAAATTGGCTTCCTGGGCTGGCTGTATTCATGTCTCAGCAATTAGATTTAAAAAAAATCTTTTTTTTTAGTACATGGAAGTGAAGATTTTCAGAGTACCTGAGCAACTTAGTATTATTAGTAAGTATTTAGTGTTAATCTAGGAATTCTTGATGAAAATCTTAGTTCCTAAACTAGGCGTGGTGGCCATGCTGTAATTCCAGTACTTGGGAGGCTGAGACTGGAAGATCGCAGGTTCGCACCAGCCTCAGCTACTTAGTGAGGCCCTCCACAACTTAGTAAGACGCTGTTTCAAAATAAAGAATAAAAATTAGGACGGGGGGTATAGTTAGGAGGTAGAATGCCCCTGGGTTCAATCCCCAGTTCTGCCAAAAAAAAAAAAAACTTAGTTCCTGATTCTGCCTCTCATTTACCTTTGTTTTATGGCCAATGTACCTCAGGCAGTACTGGAGTGACATGGCGTGCAGCCTGTGATAGCAGTTGAGGGTGTGGTGGGGGGAGTTTTGGTAGGATGAGGACTAAACCTTAGCAAACCTAATTCACTGAAAATCACATGTCCCTCTAGATATCACCAACCTGAGCCTTAGAGTTACACATTAATTGTTAGAAGGGACTGTGCTCTAGATGAGCAGGAAACTAATTCTACCACTGAATTCTGCTTGTGGCTTGTTTAATGGGGTATATTAATTGGACCCTGTCTTTTGTGGCTATTTCCCAGTCCCATGATGTCTGACTTCACAGGGAAAACATTAGCAAATGCTGATGAGAGCCCTTAAAAAAAATCAAATGCTATAGAAATTGCTGTGGCTAATAATAATTATGAAAGGAAAATTAAAAAAAAACCCAAGCATGAAATGGCTGCTATTATATATGGATAGGATAAAGCAAATTAATTGGAATTGTAGTAGGAAGCTAGAGAGCATCATTATTCAATTGCATCTTTGCCTCAGTGTCCAACACTAAAGAAAGCAAGCCAAGAGTTTTTATGTCCTGTGATATAAATAAGTTATTCTTCAAAGCTTCACTCAAATGTCACCTCCTTTTGTCTGTTCTCTCCCCATCAGCTTGAGTCTCCCGGTCTTTAGTGGGATGACTCCTTTCCAGTCTTTTCTGTATAGGTCATATCTCCTTGTTGCATTATCTATTAAGTCACCTGTCTTCCCTGCTAGAGCCTGAGATCCTTGGGGAAGAAAGAGCGAGATCGTTTGAATTCCCAGTACTCAGAGTAATGCTTGGTACATACCTAGAATTCCTTAGTGTGTGGCGTTATTATTACTGCTGTTATTTTTTGGCACTGGGGGTTAAACTCAGGACCTCACACATGGTAAGCAAGCACCGTCCTTATGTGTTTTATTAAAACATTTAAACAGGATTAAAACCAGAGAAATTAATTTTAAATTAAAATTGGAGTGGACTTCTAACAATCAGTAAAACTTTAAATGTTGGTTTTACGAGTGACTTTAATGTGAGCTTTGGAGTAAGCTTGTGTTTTTGGTATCAGTCTTTTCTTATACTCACTTATCTTTCACAGATACGCTATGACCGTTTGGTACTTTGATGCTGAAGAAAGGGCAGAAGCCAAAAAGAAATTCAGGAATTTAACTAGTATGTGTCTGATAATTTTTTATGACATTTGATCAAGCCAACCCATGACTTTTATTTAGTTGTATATATTTTGTAATATACTCTGTTTAATTTCAGCTGTGGCTTAGTTCCATATATAATGGCATATTGATGGATCTAATTCTGAAACTTTGGCCTTAGTGCTCTTAGAAAATCAGAAAAAAATGCGAAGGTCATCCCCAGAGGATGCCCACCAATTGTGTGATGGTTTATAATGGATGGAAATAATTAACCTTTATCATTAATGTTAACCAATCACATGTAATATTAAATTTCATCCATGATTTTGGCACATTACAAAGAAAATAGAATAAAACTCAGCTACAATGGCTAATTTATTATATCAGTGTGGGATGGCGACTCTCAATTTAAAAGCAGGACTCACGTAATATAAATTGAATATGACTTAACGCCATTCCCGTTCCCTCCAACTAGTATTGTAAGACAGCATTTCCCAAATGTGTTGCACTAAAACATTAGTCTGCCAAGATGGTTTATGAAAAGGTAAATTTCTGGCCCCCTGTATCCTTCTCGTGAAATAACATTGCTCACTGCCATATTAAACTAAGGCTCTAAGAAGTTTTGCAGGAAAGAAATGTATGTAATGTTGTCTAACTTGTGGCCTATTTGGACTGTATCCCTATCAAACACCAAAAATGACACTTTGTGAAGCTCTATCAGGGCTTAATTTGCTTTATGGTAAGTGTTTACTGGGACTTTTTGTGTGTGACATAAAACTCATCAGATTTGACTCTCTATCCTCTTTGTTCTCTTTTCTGTCACCAACCCAGGGAAAACCGAGCCTGCCCTCGCTGAAGACTGATTGTGCTCCAGAGTCTGCTGGACTCATTCATCTTAGTAATGGTTCCGGAATTCTCTTGAAGAGTTGAGATCCAAAGAAGACCTCTTCAGCGACCATAAATCCCCCCTGCTGCTTTCGTCGTTCACACCCCTGACCTGTATGTGGTACTTCGTGTTTTCTTGCCAGGACTGCATTGACCCTCAGATACTGTCTTCACAAGATGAACTCATTTGCTAACTCCAGAAATATCTGCAAACATCCTCGCTGGCCAGCAGTTTAACTGGTAGATGTGGTGATGCTGGCTATCAAACAAGAGCCTGGGCGCACAGAAATGAATCTTACTTGCACTTTATGGACACTTCCTGATTTGAAAAGAGGAGGTTTGCAAAGAAAAAAATTGATGACAGATGCCGCAGAGGCATCATTGGAGCCTTAACAGCAGGAAGCAGAAATTTATGTCATCTGAACAATTTCCAGATGTTGTTAATCCAGAGCTATTGGGTTTTCTGGAGATTTACTACCACCTAATGACATTATTACCTCTAGAAAGGGCTGCTGTCACAGTGATCAATTTATAAGTTTCCCATGGGGGTGGACACTCTCTTTTCCTGGTCCTACAATTTGGACTTTTATTGAAAATCATGATTTTCTGATTGAAGATGACCCCATCATTTATTCTTTGCTTTCACTTCTAGCTTCGAGACCCTAATTCCCCAAAGGCCAAAACTAGACATTTAGTTGTTTTGGTTGCTTTGTTGTGTTGGAATGGGAATTTGAATTTAAATCAAAGGACAAAAAAAATCTACCTGGTAGTTTAGTGTCTGCCTCTGATAACAGTGTGGAAAAGGCTCGATCTATTGATATGTAATGAATATGTGCGCATCATGAGCGATTGGAGAGGGAAGATGGGGTTGGAAATGTGGGCGTTCTTGGGTTTTTTCAGTATTCCTTTTCACCCTTCTTTAATAAAATAAAAAAAAGAATAGGGTGCTGTGTTTAAAACAGGAAATGGAAATAAAAAAAATCTCAGCGCTATTTGAGTTCTTCCACATCGTCTGTCCCTACCAGCCTTTCTTCAACCAACTTGACTCTTCCAATCCACTGTGGTTGGCAGTGGGTCAGATTCATGGAATCTGCTAGAAGGTTCTATCACTGTACTCTCCTGTTGCTTTAAGCAGGTTCCACTGCCTGAAGAACTCTGTATTGAATGCCTATTTTATGCAAGTTACCCTTCCTCCTAGTTTTCAATTCTACTTCCATATTTTTAAAATCCCTTTAATTTCTTGCTTGAAAAAAATCCCCCGAACATTGTACGAATGTATAGACTTTCCAAGAAAGAAGTTTATTTTTGCCTTTTATGGCTTTGGAAAATTTCCAGATAAGATTTGTTGTCACTCATTCTCATAACTGCTCTATTTTGTTTTATCCTAGTACTTATCACCTTCTTAACTTACTATGTAATTTACTTATTTATTACGTTTATTGTCTTGTATCCTTCCTCTAGAGTGTAAGCACAATGAAGACAGGGATTTTGTATGTTTTTAACCAATGCAATAGATTCCCAGCACCTAAAATAGTGTCTGGCGCATAGTAAGGGCTCAGTAAATACTTGACAAATAAACTCAGTTTCCTCTGTTAGTACTGGAATAGTTTGACTCATTTTCTCCATCTTCAGCAGGAAAGGCATACTAGAATTTTTACAAGCATCTTTCTATCACTGTTGACTCATAAATTTAAGCTGAGTTTTAGAGAGCTTTGATCATAGTGTCATTTCCTATTTGTTTATCTATGAATAAGCCATTCATTGATCACTGTGAATCTGAAAATTGAGAAAATATTTCTTGCCTTTTGTATCTTGGGGCTGGAGGAGTAAGAGAGGAGTAATTTCAAACAGGACAGAGTACGTTCCTCCTTTGGAACAAGGTTTTAAAAACTGAATAAGATAAAGAAAGAAGGAAGGTTGTTTATTAGGGAAGCTCATACTCTGTAAAATTATAATATATTTTTTTCCATGATTGGGAATGCCATGGGAATGACAGTGATGCTATTCTGGAGGGCTAGCATGTAGTTCCAATCATGTCTTGCATTTTTTATCTTTCACTTTAGTCAGTATTTTGACTTGCCAAAAGATCTACTCTCATAGACTTTACTTATTCCTTGCAGATGACGGCCCTACAACCTAATAAACTATACAACAAATCAGTTTTTCATGCACACTGATTTTTCATGGTTGAATTTGAGTCCTGCACGAGTAAGCTGGAAAATACAACTTTAATACTCGTGTCTGCTTCTTGCTCCTCTCTCTGACAGCCCACTTAGGGGAGGGCTCAGCCCCACTGAAGAAACATTATTTGGCAAATAATCTAATCAATTTCATTTAGATTCCTGGCAATGAAATGTTAAGAGCCTACCTCACTGTTACATCATCTGTATAGTGGCAGGGTCCTTGGTAGGAGATTAAATTTTGAACCAAAGATCCAATTTCATGGAGAGAAAAAGTCTTACCTAAGTGCATTAAATAGATCTTTAGTGGAGTAGTTAATACCAATTATATTCTGGGCTGTCTGAATCATGACGTATCCATTCAGACATGATTTTGTTTTTTGTCTTTAAATAACTCCGTTTTTTTAGAGGCTAGGTCATCCTAATTTCTCTTGGCCATTCACTCTTGAAATTTCCTGTGTCGTTTCAGAAAGCAATGATGGGAAATGCTATGCTGGGTCAGCAGTTTGTATGATAAGAATTGACATATCAGGTACTTTCACATTTGACTAACTATGAGGATGAACACAAGGGATAGTCTTAGTAAAATTGTTTTGAATAAAAAGAATACAAACTTGATTTAGATTCTGTCTTGAATATTTTGAATGGCATGAAAAGAATACTGGTCAGTGAGGTGGTTAGACATCAGAACAGAGTAGAAAAAAGAACAGTTCTTTTCAAGATGAAGCCAACTACAGTTAAACTCTAATGGGTAATATATGCTGGTTAATATCAAAGACCCAGCCAAGCCTGGTGGCGCACGCTTGTAATCCCAGTACTTGGGAGGCTGAGACCAGAGGATTGCAGGTTCACCGCTAGCCTCAGCTACTTAGTGAGGCCCTCTGCAATTTAGTGAGACCCTGTTTCAAAAATAAAGAATGGGGGGGTGGGATTTGGGGAGGGCTAATTGACTGATGAGTGCATGTATACGTCAACCACCCTGAAATCCTTCAAGATGTATGATTGCAATGCACTAATAATAAAAAAATTAAAAATTAAAAAAAAATAAATAATAAAAAATAGGGCTGGGGGTGTAGCTCAGAGGTAGAATGCCCCTGGGTTCAATCCCCAGTACTGTGCGCGCGCGCACACACACACACACACACACACACACACAAAACAGACCCAGACTGCCAGGTGTGGTGGTACACACCTGTAATCCCAGCTACTCAGAAGGACGAGACAGGTTCGAGGACAGTATGTAGTAACTTAGTGAAACCCTATTTCATAATAAAATAAAAAAGGGCTGGGGATGTAGCTCAGAGGTAGAACACCCTTGGCATCAATCCCCAGTTAAACACACACACACACACACACACACACACACACACACACACACTAAATAAGGACCCAGACTACCCACTGTATCCCCACCCAAATGTGATTTTTAATGTTGCTTCTCAATGGGTTGATAGGTTAGGTCTTGGAGAGGCTGGATTTACCATGGTTCATCTCCTTCACATCTGCACGGCTGGGGTTAGAGGTGACAGAGTCATGCTGTACAGACATGGAGAACAATGGGTAGACTGACTCAGCACTCAGAATACCTCTGTGCCGGCGCCTGTGCTACGTGCTCACACGTGTTTATTCTTTGCAACCACTGCGAGACAGTTCTTCCTCTTCTACAGCTGAGGAAATGTGCTCAGAATGGTTAGGCAGCTCACCCAGGGCGACACAGTGATGGAGCGGCACACTGGGACTGGACTGGAGGCCTCCAGCCCCTCTGTATTTGATGTCTTTGGCATCTCCTTCCTGTGGAGCAGATGCCGAAAAAAGAGCAGGGAATGGAGGAGCAGGGAGAGGCAGGGCCTTAAATGCTTGTTGATGGATATTTTTACATAATGTTACGGTTATTAACAAGGGTGTCATGTCCCGAGTCTTAGAGGAGTGTCAGCTATTCAGTAACAATTGCACAAGCAGAAAACACCAGCGCCATGGTTGAATTTTTTCTGGACCTTGGCAACGGGATCTTCCCTGCATGCCCTATAGGAGCGTGGGGGATCTTTGTGTTTCTGTCCAGTGTTGGCCCCTTGGGCTAATGCTGGGCACAGGTTCTTTGGGATGTGCCCTCACCCTTATATCAGAGTTAAGCGGCATGGACCATTTGGAATAGGAAACACTGGGGTTTCCTGGGTGCAGTTTAGAGACCTCCTCACGGACCGCAGCGCACTAGAACATTGAGGCAGCAGGCAAGCTGCACCCCCCCATGGCCCTGTGTTAGAGATGCTCTGTGGGAAGGAAAGGAAGCCTTTTTTTTTTTTTTGGCAGTACCAGGGGCATTCTACCTCCGAGCTACACCCCCAGCCCTATTTTTTTTTTCTTTATTTTGAAACAGGGCCTCACTAAGTAGCTGAGGCTGGCCTGGAACCTGCGATCTGTTTCAGCCTCCCAAGTGCTGGAATTACAAGGGTGTGCTACCACACCCGGCTGGAAGCCTCTTTTTTTGACAACTAACTTACCCTGTTGGGTTAGGCAGAGCTGAGCCTCAGTGGGGTTCTGTTGCTGGCGATTCTCCCTCTGCTAAGTAAGTGAAGTACTTCCTTACCTCTGAGTGACATTGAGTGGAGATTAACATATTTAATTCTTAAAGGAACTTGGGCTATCTCTGCTTATTTTTTTTTTTTTTTGTACTGGGGATTGAACTCAGGGGCATTCTATCTTCAAACTACACCACCAGCCCTTTTTACTTTTTTTTTTTAAAAGGGTCTTGCTAAATTGCTAAGGGTCTCCCTAAATTGCTGAGGCTGTCCTAAAACCTGTGATCCTCCTGTCTCAGTCTCCCAAGGACTGGGATTACAGGCGTGCATGACAGCGCTCTGCTCAACTTAATCTTTGTAAGGCAGTCTGTAGAAGGATGCCATCTTAATTTCTTGAAGAGACACAGCTCAGTCAGGCATGGTGGCACATGCTTGTAATCCCAGTACTTGGGAGGCTGAGACCGGAGGATCGCAGGTTCGAGGTCAGCCTCAGCAATTTAGGCCCTCCGCAACTTAGTGAGACCCTGAAATAGGGTCTTTATTTTGTTTTGAAGCAAAATAAAGAATAAAAAATAGGGCTGGGGGTGTAGCTTGGAGGTAGAATGCCCCTAGGTTCAATATGCAGTACTGCAAAAAACAAAACAAAACAAAAGCAAAAAAAAAAAAAAACCTGTGATCCTCCAGTCTCAGCCTCCCAAATACTGGGATTACAAGTGTACGCCACCACGCCCAGCTAGAAATTTATTTCTAAAATTTATTTTCTTTAAACTTTAAAGTCAGAAACATCTCAGGATGGCTGTTATGTTTTATTGTCGGGGTTTTGCAAATAGATTTAAGAGCAGTAAAATGAAATTATTTTTATTTATTTACTTTTTTATTATTGAACTCAGGGGCATTGTAATTCTGAGCTATACTCCCAGTCCTTTTTTTTTAACTTTTAATTTTCTAATATTTATTAATTTATTTATTTAGTGGCACTGGGGGTTGAACCCAGGGGCATTCTACCTCCGAGCTACACCCCTAGCCCTATTTTATTTTTTATTTTGAAACAGGGTCTCACTAACTTGCTGACAGCCTCATTAAGTTGCTTGAAGCTGGTGTATGGTGTAGGTAGAGGTAAAAGGTGACTTTGGGATTCAGGAACAGAAGGAATATCTATCATTTGAGAGGTTCTGGGAGCTGGGCGTGGTGGCTCAGGCCTATAATGCCAGTACTTGGGAGGCTGAGACAGGAAGATCACAGGTTCCAGGCCAGCCTCTGCAATTTAGTGAGACCTGTTTCAAAAAATAAAATAATAAACTAAACTAAGATATGGCTGGGGTTGTAGCTCAGAGGTTGAACACCCACATACACACACACACACACACACACACACACACACAAAGAGGTTCTGGGGACTTGAGAAAACAGGGTGGCCGTGTGCTGTGGCAGGCACATTTGAAGAGGTTGGGGGGTAGCTCAAGTTCCCAGGTCTCTGAGTGTCCTCCAGGGGTGGGGCAAGGGCTGGGTGCAGATGAGGGAGTTGAAAAGCAGTTGGGAAAGGACTTAAGTATTCATCAACTCTCTGGATTTTGAAAAATGTGTTGAGGACCAGGTTATCAGCCATAAAAGGCTGGGAAGTAGGAATTTTCCAAGAACCTTCTTGATAGACATTTCTTTTTTTTTTTTTTGGAGAAGGTTAATACATGCACATGGGGGGGGGATGCAATCTGAAAAGGCATAAAGGGAGGAAAAATATCTCCCCACTCTCAGACAGCCTCTCTGGCAGTTTCTTCTGTATCCCTCCAGGGGTTTGGGCCTCCAGGAATTCTCTAGTTCTCAGGGGCCCCTCCTCTGCACGGAGCTCAGCGGTCCTGGCAAGTCGGCACCTCCAAGAGTCCTCCTCCTGCACGTTTGGCACGTTTGCTTGGTCATTTCCTCCTATTTTTATGCTTATTCATCCTGTGGCCTGCGTTCTCCTTGACATGCCTTTTTTTTTCCACCCTCCTGTGGGGAGAGATAACATTCTCAGGACTTAATTCTCATCTGATAAGTGTTATTTTTAACTAACCCCTACATCCTTTCCTCTTTGCTTCGCATTTTCATAGGCCCACACACTTCTCGGCCTTCCCTGGCATTCGCAGAAGGTATAAGCAGAACGTCTGGGTACACTTTTTTGTGTGTGCCAGGGTTTTTCCAACAGGAGCAGCTGGTCAGGGTGCTGGGAACCCGGCCTGGCTTCCAAACTCTCTCTGGTGCGTACTGTGCTGTTTTTAACCAGCCCATTCATTCTTTCCTCCTGCATCCCCTCTGGGCCATGTAGGTTTCCTTGTGTCCGTAAATTTATGTTATCTTGATGAAGGACACCCACTTTAAAACAACAAAGCCAGCTGTGACCTGCAATGATTAGCATCGTGGGTCCCCAGCATTGGTGGCCCTGTAACCCCTGAGAGAGACTTCCACAGAGTGACAACTCTGCACTAGTTTACATGATGATGCTTGGATCGAGATTTAATCAAAGCAGCCAGTTGTTCCCCCAAATGAAGGGAAAGGGCTTTGGGGTTTGTTTTGTTTTGTTGTCACATGACCACTCATCATGATTTTCCCAGACAAGCACTTTGGGAATAAAATTTATCTCAGCCGCTTACATATATATATGTATATATACACATACATTCTTTTTTTCTCTCTCTCTCTCTTTAGCGTTTGACCTGCCACTCTCCTTCCCCCAAATATCACTAAATATGGTTATGGCTGAAACTTTTCCAACTACCACGAGAGCGAGGAGGAAGTTTTTAAACCAGGGGGTGGGAGTGGGGCTTGCGGTGACTGTGTTGAGAGGGGAGAGGGTGAGCACGGGAATGCAGCTCGGGACTTGAACTTCATGGCCTCCAACTTCTTTTTGTTCTCCATGGACCAGTTGTCTCCCATGTCTCACTTCGCTCTGTCATGCCTCATGTATATGATCACTAAGCACTCATGTCAATGGTCCTATAACACTGTAATTGGCCCTTAGAAGTAAAAGTTAAAAGGAAAAAAAAAAACCCAGGAAGATCACAGGTTCGAGGTCAGCCTCAGCAACTTAGTGAGACTCTCAGCCTCTTAGCAAGACCCTGTTTCCAAATAAAATAAAATAAAGGCCTGGGAGCGTAGCTCAGAGGTAGAATGCCCCTGGCTTCAACCCCCAGTATAAAAAAAAATTAAAAGTTAGATCTGTGAGCCAGGTGTGGTGGCGCATGCTTGTAATCCTAATTCTTGGGAGGTTGAGACAGGAGGATTGCAGGCTTGAAGACAGCCTCAGCAAGTAGTGAAACTCTCATTAACCTAGCGAGACCCTGTTTCCAAGTAAAAATAAAATAGGGCTGGGGGGTATAGCTTGGAGGTAGAATGCCCCTGGTTTCAATCCCCAATGCCAAAAAAAAAAATATCTGTGATATACCTTCATATAATAGAAGGCTCTTATCAAATGATTTAAGATAACTACTAATCAAATTTACACGTCTATCACAGTGTACCAACAGAGTATGAGTGGAATCGGTGGTATACCATTGGGCTGTTTAGCTCTGTTTCTCTCTCTCTAGCTGGGCGTGGTGGCGCATGCTTGTAATCCTAGTACTTGGGAGGCGAAGACCACAGGATCCAGGTTCGTGGCCAGCCTCAGCTACTTAGTGAGGCCCTCTGCAACTTCGTGAGACCCAGTTTCAAAATAAAGGATAAAAAATAGGGCCGGGGGTGTAGCTCGGAGGTAGAACACCCTTGGGTTCCATCCCCGGTGCTGCAAAAAAAAAAAAAACAACAAACAAA
>PVJS01034724.1:0-21411 GCA_004027185.1 Glis glis
GTGTAGCTTGGAGGTAGAATGCCCCTGGGTTCAATCCCCAGTACCACAAAACAAATAAAATAAATAAATAAAATATTAAAATAAAAATGGCCAGGGATGTAGTTCAGTGGTAGAGCACCCCTGGGTTCAGTCTCCAGTAAAACACACACACACACACACACACACACACACACACACACACACACACGAGATTCCTGAGTGCCTGGAAGTCATGGCTTCTCCTCCTAGGCTCTGCCTGCCCTTAATGTGAGTCAGCCATCCTGGGCCTGTTTTTCTTCCAGAGTCTGCTCCACGCTGGATTACTCTTAGCTTTAGGCTGAGCTTTCTTAGAGAGAGAACCCTATTGGCCCAGCTTATCTTTTTGCACCAGGCCATGCGTCAGAGGTGACTGGCCAGCCCATGGTCTATATGGGCCTTAGGTCAGAACCTCCTTCTAATCTAATCACCCATGGCAGAAGAGAATAGGGCACACGCTTGTAATCCTGGTACGTGGGAGGCTGAGACAGGAAGATCACAGGTTGGTGGCCAGTCTCAGCTGCTTAGTGAGGCCCTCCGCAACTTAGTGAGACCCTGTTTCAAAATAAAGAATAAAAAATAGGGCTGGGGGTGTAGCCTGGAGGTAGAATGCCCTTGGGTTCAATCCTCAGTACCGAAAAAAAAAAAAAAAAGAAGAGAATAGGGATAGGTAAGAAATTAGGATAGGGATGGTATCATATGGTATATAACGTAGCCTACTATAGAGCTTTGAGCAGTATTGAATCCCTTTGATGGGTCTGTGAGGTGGGTAGGTAAACAGGTCTAATATACTATAATGTGTTGCTTTAGGCAAATTACATAACCTCTCTGGGTTAAGAGAGGTTGTTTTCCACTGGCCATGGTGGTGTACTCCTGTAATCCCAGTACTAGGGAGGCTGAGCAAGAGATGACAGGTTTGAGGCCAGCCTTAGCAACTTAGCGAGAGTACTGCAAAAAATAAATAAATAAATAAATAAATAAATAAATAAATAAAAAGAGAGAGAGAGAGGTTGTTTTCCTACCTCCATAGAGTTGTTGTAAAGGACCTCAGCAACTTAGTGAGACTCTCAGCAACCTAGCGAGACCCTGATTCAAAACAAAAGAAAAAGGGCTGGGGGTGCAGCTCAGAGGTAGAATGCCTCTAGGTTCAATGCCCAGTACCAAAAAAAAGGTAAACGAGGGAAGAACTGTCAAAGTGCCTGGCACCCAATAAATGTTGGATACTTAATTTCCCTTTTCTTCCTTTCTTTAGGAAAAGCCATATTCTGTTCTCTCTTTATATATTTCCTTTCTCTTGCTGAAATGGGCCTCCTAACCAAGCGCCTGGTCAGGGAGAAAGATGAGGTCTTCTCTCATAATCCTGAAGGGCCAGGGCTGCTCACTAACCCTCTTCAAGAGCCACTGCCGGAATGAGTGATGGGGAGCACACAGGGCTCCGATGTCAAAAGGAAGACAAACGTGCCCTCATGCTTAGGAGGACACTTTGATGGAATGCCTGGGACAAGGCAGCATTTTTCTTTGAAACACTATGACACAATAAAAATAAAAATAGGTCTTCCCCCAACTCAGGAGCCTGGGGCAGAAGACTTATTTTCAGCCATTAATCCATGCTCAGAGGAGTTGTCCTAGGCCTCATTCAATCATTGACTCAAAAAATGTTTATGAAATGTCTACTATGTGGCCGTCTCTGCTCTCATGGAACTTACAATCTTGTCAGGGGGAGACATTAATCAAATAATCCTACTAATGAATATACTGTAAGTACAAACCATGATGAGTGTTCTGAAGAAAAGGGGCATGACTCTGTAAGAACTATTGTTTTTTCAGTGCTGGTATTGAACCCGGGGCCTGGTGCACACTAGGTGAGCACTCTACATGGAGCTGTCTTCCCAGCCCCAGAACTTTTAACAAAGAATCTGACCTAGACTGGGGAGACAGAACATGTCAGAGATTTTGACCTTCATCTTGAGAGCAATGGGAGATCATTGAAGGGTGTAAACATGGTTTCAGCATGATCATATTTGTGTTTTGAAAAGATTACTCTTGCTACAATGAGGACAGATTGAAGGGGGACACTGTGGTAATTCAGCAAGAGATGATGATGGTGTCTGGCTTTGGTAGTGGTTGTGGTGGTAAAGAGAGAAAGTATGACTTAAAGAGATATTTAGGAGATAACATTTATAGGACTTGATGATTGACTGGAAGTAGAGTGAAGAAGACCATGACAACAACAATAATTCTGGCTTGTATAACTGGATGGAAGACCACAGGTGATGTCTTAGACATGTTGCCCTCCAGGTGCCTCAGAGACATCCAAGTGCCAAAGTTGAGTTGGCAGCCTGATACATGGTCTGGAGATCCAGGGAGAGATCAGAGCTGGAAATGATAAATGTATGGGTCATTTGCTCTGAGGTAGTTCAAAGGCAGCAGATGAGTTTATCCAAGGAGATAGGAGAGAGTGAGAAGACGAAAGGGCCTAGAGCCAAACCCTGAGGAACTCAGACATATCATTTGGGGCAGTGGTTCTGAAAATACAAAACCCTGGGGGATCCCCAAGACGCTCTCAAGGGTCCCTGAGGTTAAAACTAATTTCATAATACTGTAAAATAGCATTTGCCATTTTTATTGCATTGAAATTTGCACCGATGGTACAAAAACCACTGTGCAAAAATCAAAGCAGTGATGCTAAGCTGTTCTGGTGGTCACTGGGCTCTTCACTGCAGTGCATGTGCACCAAAAAAACTTCATGTTCACTTTGGAATATCCTTGATAAAACAGTAAAAATTGTGAATTTCCACTAAATCTCAACCCCGAGTTCATCTTTTCAGTAGTCTGTCTGACAAAATAGGAAGTACACAGAAAGCACTTCTGCTATATCCCAAAGTACAATGATTATCTCCAGGGAAAGCTCTTTTGCACTTTGAGTTTCAAGCTGCACTAGTCTCTATTCATGGAACACCATTTTTACTTGAAATAAATATTGAGAGACAAACTTTGATTATTCAGATCTGAGTGTTTGGCAGATAGTTTCCCAAAATGAACAAAGTGAGCCTGTCACTTCAATGAAAACAACTGACAGTATTTGTTGTCAATGATAAAATTCAAACTTTTCAAGTGAAAAATTAGAATTTTGGAACACTTGTATCTGCCACCATGAACTTGAAAGCTTCCCAATACTTAAAGACTTCTCTGCTGAGATTGGTGGTGATATGATAAATGTGGTTTTTAAAATAACTGTATAATAAATTGCATCAACCTGCTGGGCGTGGTGGCACACTCTTATAATCCCAGTACTTGGGAGGCTGAGACCGGAGGATCAGGGTTCGTAGACAGCCTCAGCTACTTAGTGAGGCCCTCCACAACTTAGTGAGACCCTGTTTTGAAATAAAGAATAAAAAATAGGGCTAGGGGTGTAGCTCGGATGTAGAATGCCCCTGGGTTCAATCCCCAGTTCCGCAAAATAAATAAATAAATAAATAAATAAATAAATAAATTGCATCAACCTGTGGAAGATCAGTATAATTCAGTGGACCAGTCATTTTCCAAATGACCAATGCATGATGTTACAAAATATCTTCAAAGTTCAAGATAAACCAATAGATTTTTAATGTAATGAAAAAGAAATAATTTATATAGGTCCAGAGTCCACAATGCAACTGACCTTTCTGAAACTTAAACTTTATGAAACTACTGTATGTCAAGCCGGGCTCGGTGGCCCACACTTGCAATCCCAGTACTTCAGAGGCTAAGACAAGAGGATCACAGGTTTGAGACCAGCCTGAGCAACTTAGCAAGACCCCGTCTCAAAATAAAAAATAAAAGGGGATAAGGGTATAACTCAGAGGTAGAATGCTCCTGGGTTCAATCCCAGTACCAAAAAAAAAAAAGAAAAGAAAAGAAAGAAACTACTGTATGCCAAGTTTTTATCAAAGAAAAATGTCCATAATTATCTGAAAACTAAAATACTCCTTACTTTTTCAACTCTGTGAAAGCCAGATTTTCTTCATATTCTTCAACCAAAACATACTGAAACTGATTGAGTGTAGAGGCATATAGGAGAATCCAGGTATCTTCTTTTTTTTTTTTTTGCGGTACTGGGGATTGAACGCAGGGGCGGTGTACCTCTGCACTACACCCCCGGCCCTATTTTTTTATGCTTTATTTTTGAAACCGGGTCTCACAAAGTTGCGGAAGGCCTCACTAGGTAGACAGAGAGAGAGAGAGAGAGAGAGAGAGAGAGGGAAAGAGAGAGGAGAGAGAGAGATATATATAGATAGATCGCGCGCGCGCATGCGCGCTGAGGTTGGCCACAAACTCGGATCCTCTGGTCTCCGCCTCCCAAAGTACTGGGATTACAAGTGTGCGTCACCACGCCCGGCTCAGATATCTTCTATTAAGCCACATATTTAAAAGATTTATAAAACTGTAAAATATGCTAATTTCATCACTGTTTTTGGGGGGAAAGCATAGTTCTTGTTTTTTTTTTTTCTTCACCAAAATGGGTTATTTAGCCTGGTGTGGTGGTGCATGCTTGTAATCCCAGTACTTGGGAGGCTGAGACAGGAGGATTGACCCTGTTTCAAAATACAGAATAAGCTGGGCGTGGTAGCACATGCTTGTAATCCCAGTACTTGGGAGGCTGAGACTGGAGGATCCGGGTTTGTGGCCAGCCTCAGCTAGTTAGTGAGGCCTCCGCAACTTAGAGAGACCCTGTTTCAAAATAAAGAATAAAAAATAGGACTGGGGGGTGTAGCTCAGAGGTAGAATGCTCCTGGGTTCAATCCCAGTACCGAAAAAAAGAAAAAAAAAAAAGAAAAGCCGGGCATGGTGGCGCACACTTGCAATCCCAGTGCTTGGGAGGCTGAGACTGGAGGATCTGGGTTCATGGCCAGCCTGTAATCCCAGCTACCCGGGAGGCGGAGGCAGGAGGATCACTAGCCCAAGGCCAGCCTGGGTAATTTAGTGAGACCCTGTCTCAAAATAAAATAAAAAGGGATGGGGATGGAGCTCAGTGGTAGTGTGCTTTCCTAGCACACATGAGGCCCTAGGTTTCAATCCCCAGAACCAAGGAAGAAAAAGCCATCCCCAGCCGGGCGTGGTGGCGCACGCTTGTAATCCCAGTACTTTGGGAGGCAGAGACCGGAGGATCCAGGTTTGCGGCCAGCCTCAGCTCTCTCGCTCTCTCTCTCCCTGTCTCTCTGTCTCTCTGTCTCTCTGTCTCTCTGTCTCTCTCTCTCTCCTTAGTGAGGCCCTCCGCAACTTCGTGAGACATGGTTTCAAATAAAGTATAAAAAATAGGGCCGGGGGCGTAGCGTGGAGGTAAAATGCCCCTGCGTTCAATCCCCGGTACCGCAAAAAAAAAAAAGAAAAAAAAAAGCCATCCCCACATTTTAAGAGGCTACTCTATCCATCCCCATAAACAACTTAGAATGAGGAATCTTTCTTAATTTGTAAATATCTCAAGGGATGAGAAAATGGACTCCATTAGTTCCAAAAAAAAAAAAAGGTCAAGGAAGCCACTGTATCAGAAAGCCCCATCCTGTCCTCTCTTCTTCCCAGAAATGGCTCACATGATTCAGTCAAACCCAATATCTTACTACATCACCACCACCCTCTTCCCATACGCACATTCACCTCCGGATTTTTAAAGCACATTTGCTCCTGGATTTTGCAATCTGAGATGGATCAGAGGCAGTGCTAAAGGGAGAGGGGCTGAAGGGGGCAGATAGGGTCAGACTTGTTTCTAAAACGCCAGCACATTCAATTTGTCGGGTATTTTGCATGAATTTCCTCTTGAGTTCACAGGCTCCTAACTCAGCAGAATTAAAATGGAATGAAGTAATTAGAGCAGCAGCCTGAGAGGATGTTCCAGGCCAGCATGCAAAGGAAATGTGGGGCAGGGGGAAGAAAGCCTAGGAGAGAGCCAGGAAGCCGCAGGTGAGGGGCGAGACCAGCTCAGGCCCAGCAGCTCTGCTCCTATGACTTCCCAGTCAGCCCCGACTTCCCAGACACCTCCGCCAGATGCTCCTCACTTACTTGCACTGAACTCACCGTTCTTCCCCTACTCTATGGTTCTTTGTGCCTTTTTACCTGCACATATTATACTATACTGAGAAAGTGCTTACTTGTTTCTCTCTCCCATGAGACCACTGGTTCTTTAACCTCGGATTTCATCTGCATCCCCCTCCTTAAGCAAGTTGCCACCTCACAGTGCTTTCTGCCTTTGGTCCCCAGACGGATTCCTAAATTAGTTTAAGCCCACAGGCCTTAAGTCTTATAACTTAAGGATGGTGGATGATGGAGATGGTGTAGTCTTGTTGTTGTGTTGTCATTTGGGTTTATGTGCTAATGCTGGGGAGAAAGCCTATGACTGGCCAAGGGACGTAATTTGAAGGTATTGATGGGAGGGTTATTTGTGCCTCGGCTATGGAAACCCTGAGTGCAGGGCTAATTTTGATAAAAGCTGGTGACCATGGTTCATTATGCTGTAAAAGACAGAGCCTGCGGTTCCTCTCTCTGGGACAGCCTGTCCTGTTCCCCAGTTTTCCTGTTAGGCTGGCTGCATTCTTCTATAGCATTGGTCCTTCCCCCAACCAGATTCGATGAGCCCAGGGCTCCTGAGAGACCAGCATCTCCTCTGTGGCATGAGGAGGATCGGCCCTTGTCTAGCAAGGGGATTGCTGCTCCTGAGTCTCCCCTCTCCCCCTCTGAGTCTGGGAGGGTGGGATGTGGCTTGAGAGCCCGCATTTGTCTCAGTGCCTGAATAAGGCCCACTTCATTAGATAAGAAAGGCCAGCTCTTCATCCCACCTTTAGAATGAGGAAATGAATCTTTAACCCTTAACAACGCCTAACACACACTCATACACACACACACACACACACACACACACACACACTTTTGGATATGATAAAAAATTGTTTAATTTTCATTTTACCAGAGAAATTAAAAAACTGATAACAATCATCTACTATCAATTTTTAGACATGTTCTTGCTAGGTTGCCCAGCCTGACCTCAAACTTGTGATCCTCCTGCCTCAGCCTCCTGAGTAGCTGGCATTGCAGGTATGTGTCACCACACCCAGCTACTATTAACACCTTTTTTTGGGGGGGCGGGACATACTGGGGACTGAACTCGGGGGCATTCTACCTCCAAGCTATAGCTCCAGCCCTTTTCATTTTATTTTATTTTATTTTGAAACATGGTCTCATTCAGCTACAGAGGCTGGCTTCAAACCTGCAATCCTCCTGTCTCAGCCTCCCAAGTACCGGGATTACAGGCATGCACCACTGAAACAGGGGTGTTGAAACAGGGGTTCTTATCCTGTGGATCTCGATGAATGAAGTCCAAGGACCAGGAAGGGTATAGAAATATGAAAGTTTATTTTGAGTTAAGGAAAGATAGAGGACAAAGCAGCTTCCCCCCCCAAAGGGAGGGTTCTCAGAAAGAAAATGACCTTCAAGCCCTTGGGGAGTGGGCTTTTAAACCTTCCTGAGGTTTTCTATCTGTTCTTTTATGGTTGGTCAGAATTGGGTTTTGGGGGACCAATGACTTTTGCACAATTTTGTTCCTTAATTTGGATGATTATCTGTGGGCTGGCCAGTGCCTTTATTCCCTGGCACCCACCAGTCTCTCACCCTCCTGCTCGCCTCCCCCAACCTCACAGAAGGGGATGCAGATGGCTGCTTTAATTCTTCCTGTTCCCAGGTCCTCTGCCCTGCCTCGCTCTGCCCTGCCTCACCACCATGCCTGGCTATTGACATCTTTTGAGGGAAGAGCATATAAAAGAATATAAATTAAGCCAGGCGTGGTGGCACACACCTGTAATCCCAGTGCTTGGGAGGCTGAGACAGGAGGATCACAGGTTCGAGGACAGCCTTATCACATAGTGAGATTCTCATCAACCTAGTAAGACCCTGTTTCAAAATAAAAATAAAATAGGGCTGGGGGCGTAGCTCAGAGGTAGAATGCCCCTGGGTTCAATCCCCAGTGACACACACACACAC
Organism: Glis glis; assembly: GCA_004027185.1. NCBI lineage: Eukaryota > Metazoa > Chordata > Mammalia > Rodentia > Gliridae > Glis > Glis glis. The sequence continues at coordinate 8,023 of PVJS01034724.1, forward strand.
ACACACACACACACACACACACACTAAATAAATAAATAAAAAGAATGTAAACTAAGACAGGTGCAGTGGAAGATACCTGTAAACCCAGATACTCAGGAGGCTGAGGCAGGAGAATCACAAGTTTGAGGCCAGCCTCAGCAACTTAGTGATACCCTGTCTTGAAATAAAAAATAAAAAAGACTGGCAATGTAGGTCAGTGGTATAACACCCCTGTGTTCAATCCTCAGTACCGAAAAAAAATGTGTGTGTGTGTGAGTGTATGTAAACTAAAGAGGGAACGTTTTATATTGAATATGTTTGGCTTTATTTAAAGACTCACTACATTGTCCTTGCCTTTTCTCATTTCATCACTATAGTAAACTGGACCAGTGAATACTCTAGTACGAAGTTTGGGAAGCACAAAACTGGTCTGTGGGCTCCTCAAGGCAGGGAGTGGTGTCTACTCATTTGTGTGTTCTCAGGACCTAACTCAGAGCCTGCCTAAGTGCTTACTACTTTACTTTGTGAAAGAAAGGAGGAGAAAGGGAGGAAGAAGGAAGAGAGGGTCCCCATTTGAGGATCAGGATAAGAAAGAGACCAAGTCCTGCTATACTTGGGACCATAGAACAAATTGTCTCCATTGAATTCTACTCTGTGGCCTCTTTATAAAGCAAAGACCTGATTATCCTGCTCTCTTGTTTAACCATCTTCAATAATTCCCCACCACTTACATGATAAAATGCTTTCTTTCTTTCTTTTTTTTTTTCTTCTGTGGTGCTGGGGATGAACCCCAGGGCCTGGTGCATGCTAAGCAAGTGCTCTGTCGCTGAGGCACACCCCCAGCCCAAACTTCTTAGCAGAGTACACCAACCTATCCCTTCCCAATTGGCCTCTAGCCTCCCTTTTAGTTGCCTTTTCAGATTCTCCCAGGGTGCCCCTACCTCTGCTCAAAGTAAAATTCCTCATTCTCCCTTCTCACCTTGTGCTTTTGCACCTTCTGTTCCCTCTGCAGCTGCTTTATTACTCCTTTTGAATTGGCCAGCTCCCAACTCAACCTTTTAAGAAGATTTAGTTTAAGTGTCTTTTCCCCTCCCTCCTTAAGGTTAGCCGGTCGCTCCTCTGAGATCTCATAGCACTTGTACAATAGCAATTATCAACCTGTATTGTGATTTCTATCCTTTTTTTTTTTCCAGTGGAACTGGGGATTGAGCCCACGGGCTCTACCACTGAGCTATAGCCCCAGCCCCCCTTTTTTTTGCGCGGTACTGGGGATTGAACCCAGGGGCATTCTACCTCGGAGCTAGACCCCCGGCCCTATTTTTTATCCTTTATTTTGAAACCGGGTCTCACGAAGTTGCAGTGAGCCCCGCAACTTCACTAAGTAGCTGAGGCTGGCCGCGAACCCGTATCCTCCGGTCTCAGCCTCCCAAGTACTGGGACTACAACCCCCCCCCCTTTTTTTTTGGAGACAGGATCTCGCTTAATTGCTGAGGCTGGCCTTGCAATGCTCCTGCCTCAGCCTCCCACATAGCTGAGAGTATAGGCATGCGCCACTCTACCTGTGAAGACTGTGGCTCTTGAACGGCAGGTACCATGATTTTTTCCATTCTTACATCCTCAGTGTCTGGCACTGTTTTTGAATGAAAAGAAAAACAACCAACTAACTCCCTTTCTTCCTGGGCAATCCAGAGTTAAGAGGCAACTGTGGCTAAGGAGAATAAAATTAGTTTCCTTCTCCAGTAGGGTATAAAAAGAAGTCTGAGACAACTCCACTCCCTGACCAAAATCCCAAGGCTACCTTCATTAACTTTAATGCCTGAGGCATTGCTGAGGCTGGGCACTGAAAATTCAGGTACCATTTCACCTACAAAATCACTTACACAAATCCATTCGCCTCTGCCTTTTAGCCACTAATGCTAAGAGTACTGACAGGAGCTTCGGTGCTCGGCAAGGGGAAAGAGAATCTGGGCTGAAGGCTTCAGATTTAGGTCTTTGTTGAAACTGAAGTTGTAACTGAAGAGTATGTAGAGTCTCAGTGGCACATGCCTATAATCCCAGGACTTGGAGGCTGAGACAGGAGGATCACAGGTTCCACAACAGCCTCAGCAAGTAGCAAGACTTTCAGCAACCTAGAGCGACCCTGTTTCAAAACAAAAAATAAAATGGGCTGGGGGCTATAGCTTGGACGCAGCATGCCCCTGAGTTCAATCCCCAGTACTAAGGGAGGAGGAAGAGGAGGAGGGGGAGGAGCAGGAGGAGGAGGAGGAGGAGTTGTTGTAAATGAAGAGTGTGTACAGTCTGGGTGTGTTGATCACTCCTACACATTCACCAAATATAAAATGTGGGAAAACATAAAATCTTACCCATGGCACCATCCTTTCCTATGGTCTTTCTCTGCTTCTTCCTAATTATTATTATAATTTAATGAGTCATTCCCCATTAATTCCACATTAATTTTTGCCATATATTTGAGTCATTTTACTAAAAAGTGGGGCAGGATGTGCTTCTTGACTCATGACTCTCTCTCTCTCTCTCTCTCTCTCTCTCTTTCTTTCATTTTGGTACTGGGGATTGAACCTAGGGGTATTCTACCTCCAAGCTACACCCCCAGCCATATTTTATTTTTTATTATTATTTTTATTTTATTTTATTATTGTTTTGGTACTGGGGATGAAACCCAGAGGAATTCTACCTCCAAGTTATACCACCAACCCAATTTTTTCTATTTCTTATTTTGAAACAGGATATCACTAAGTTGCAGAGGGCCTCACTAAGTTGCCGAGGCTGACTTTGAACCTGCAATCCTCCTGTATCAGCCTCCCAAGTACTGGAATTACAAGTGTGAGACACCATGCCTGGCTTATTTTTTATTTTGAAACAAGGTCTCACTAAGTTGCTGAGGGTCTCGATAAGTTGCCAAGGCTGGCCTCGAACTTGCAATCCTCCTGTCTCAGCCTCCCAAGTACTGGGACTATAGGCATGCACCAGAACGTCTGGTGACTCATGACTTTAATGTAACTTGGACATGGCTAAGACCCCCTGACCCAGGCTCCTCCTGCTTTCTGACAGGTTAGCTCTAAAAGAGTTCAGGAAGTGCTATCTGCCTTAGTCCATTTTCTGTTGCTATAACGAAATATTTAAGGCTGGATGATTTATAAAGAAAAGAGGTTTGTTTAGCTTATAGTTCTGGAGGTCCAAAAGTTTAGTGCCAGAATCTCTCTGTGTGTGTGTGTGTGTGTGTGTGTGTGTGTGTGTGGTACTGGGGATTGAACTTAGAGGCATTCAGGCATTCTACCTCCGAGCTACACCACCAAGCCCTTTTTTTAATTTTTTTTTTTAATTTTGAAATAGGGTCTCACAGCCGGGCCTGGTAGTGCACACCTGTAGTCCCAGTACTTGGGAGGCTGAAACAGGAGGATTGCAAGTTCGAAGCCAGCCTCAGCAACTTAGTGAGGCCACCCGCAACTTAGTGAGACCCTGTTTCAAAATAAAAAATAAAATAGGGCTAGGGGTGTAGCTCAGAGATAGAATGCCCCTGGGTTCAATCCCCAGTACCAAAAAAAAAAAAAAAGGGTCTCACTAGGTTGCTGAGAGTCTCGCTAAATTGTTGAGGATGGTTTTGAACCTACGGTTCTCCTGTCTCAGCCTCCCAAGTAGTAGAATTACAGACATGCTCCACCACGCCTGGCTCTGTTTGGTTTCTAATAAGGGCCATGTGCTGCTCAACTCGCAGTAGAGAAGCAGAAAAGAAAACAGATATGTGCAGAAGGGGCCACGCAGGTAGGGTGGCTTCCCTTTTTTTTAATTTTTTTATTTCTTTGCAGAACTGGGGGTTGAACCCAGGGGCATTCTACCTCTGAGCTCCACCCCCAGCCCTATTTTTTATTCTTTATTTTGAAACGGAGTCTCACTAAGTTGTGGAGGGCCTTACAAGTTGCTGAGGCTGGCCACGAACCTGCAATCCTCCTGTCTCAGCTTCCCAAGTACTGGGATTACAAGCGTGCGCCACCACGCCTGGCTGTGGCTTCCCTTTATCACAGCCCACTCTCCCAGTAACCAATCTGGTCCTGGAGAGCCAGAATTCAGACCTTCAAGAAAAACATCAATCTGTCTTCTTAACACCTAGATGTTAAGCTAGGTCATCAGCAGCCCAGGGCAGGAGAGAAGTTGAGAAAACCAAGAGAAAAAGTACACAGAGGTTAGGGGAGACCAAATGGGAGAGAGAGAAGAAAGATATTTAGAGAAGAAAATGACCAAAGGAAGGAGAAAAGAGCCAGAGAAGGAAGATGGCAAGAAAAGAGGAGAGCGCATGTCAAGGCGAATGATCACACACATGAAAACCATTAAGAAACAAAGAGGTATGAAGACAGGACCTAGTGCATTAGAAGACACGTTAATTTCCTCAAGAGTAGGAGATGTCTCATATTTTTTTTTCATCCCCTATATAACCCCAAAAAGTATTCAATGTGTACTTATTGGTTTCAGTGCTGTTTATGGATCAGAATCCTGGAACTGGAATTCTGGTATTCATGCTACCCTCCAAATTCTCTTTCCATCCCAGGCTCTCCATCTCATCTGCTAGATGCAGGGTTTCAGGCTATATAGGCTTTTTATTTTAATACACACACACACACACACACACACACATATATTTGTGTGTGTGTGGTATTGGGGATTGAACCCAGGGGCATTCTACCTCTGAGCTACACCCCCAGCCCTATTTATTATTCTTTAGTTTGAAACAGAGTCTCACTAAATTGCAGAGGGCCTCACTGAGTAGCTGAGGCTAGCGGTGAACCTGGATCCTCCGGTCTCAGCCTCCCAAATACTGGGATTACAAGCGTGCACCACCATGCCTGGATTTGTATAGCCTTTGAGTGAGCAGCGTCTACCCTACAGGAAAAACTGCTTCCTGAGCTAGGTTAGCAAATAACTCCTTTTGGTAGGATACAGAAGAGATCCCAAAGAAGAATTCATGATGAGGATGTCTGGTCTCTGGTGTACTCCCTGCACCCTGCTGTTCTCCCTTTGTTTGGAGGGAGTTCTCCCAGAGAACTTCACATTCATTTCAGCACAGGCTGCTTTCCCAGGTTAGGTCCCTGAGCTGGTCTCCCTGTCTATTCCCTAGCCAGCTATTGACCCAACTGCCTGTATCCCCTTGTCTCTGGTCTGGCGTCTTTACAGGGAGGGTCCTGAGCACTCTCTGCTCTGCTAGGCCTTTCAGTGGTTTGGTGAGGGTGTTTCCCTTCTAGATCCACCAACAAATATATCCTTAGTGATCCCAGCATCTTTTTTTTTTTTTTTGAGGGGGCATTGGGGGATTGAACTCATGGGCATTCTACCTCCAAGATATACCCCCAGCCCTTTTTATTTTTTTATTTTTTTTATTTTTTTGTGGTACTGGGGATTGAACTGTTGCAGGACCCTCAATTTACCCCCTGAGCCCAGAACAGAAGATATCCAGAGGCCAGAATATGGAACAAGTTTCTTTTAATTCGCCTGCAAATGACTCATTTGACCAATGCCATGAGACTGAGTAACGAACAAAGGATTTACCGGATTCTTATACCCTCAGTCCCCCACTCTGGAGAGGGGAGGAGTATGCGTGATATTTTTTACCCTTAGCAGAGCAAGATACAGGAGGTAGGAAAGCAGTCAAGTTACATACCATCCCCCAGCTCTCTCCAGTACTTTAACTGGCCCTCTCTTGTTTACATTAGGGAGAGCCCCTGGGTCCCTGACTCTAGGTTGCCTAGGAAACAGTTCCTTAACTCCTGGAAGTGCCTGCTTGCTGCATGGGCAACTGGGGGGAAGGGGTTTGGGGGATTTTTACTTTTTCTTATCTTAAGTCTAAATTCCTAATAATATTTCTAAGACTCTGACTGGGTTTCCTACCTCAGAACCCAGAGGCATTCTACCTTCAAGCTACACCCCCAGCCCTTATTTGGAAACAGGGTCTTGCTAGGTTGCTGAGAGTCTCACTACTTGCTGAGGCTGTCCTTGAACCTGCGATCCTCCTGTCTCCGCCTCCCAAGTACTGGTATTACACATGTGTGCCACCATGCCCAGCTCCCAGCATCTTATAATCTCCTCTTTTTATAAACTCTTCCCTGATTTCCCTTCAGTTTTGAAGTTAAATACAGTGGTAATAGCTCATGTTAAAAAAAAAAATCCTCAGAGACCAGAAACCTGATGCCCAACTTTCAGCCTTCTTTTCTTGTGACTAAAATATCCTAGGGCCTTCAAGTTTTTAGCACAGCCCTGTTGGAACCTCTTTGAGCTCAACCATTTATCTCTAGAAACACTGAATACAGCAAGAGACTAGGGGCATGCTGACATCTGCTTGTCAGCAGGCCAGAAATGATGGCTTCAATTTCCTTTCTCAATTTATTCCCAGACTGCTTCCTCCCCATCTTCATAAGCTAGTTCTTATTTCAAAAAGTCAAAGTAATAAAGCCATTCTCCATTATTCATCCAGTTGTGTGTTTCCTTCTAGTTACATATACCCTGTGTGCCCCTCCTTGACCTCTCCCATCACCTTCCTCTTCTACCTCTGCCTCCTCTTGCTCACCCCTTCCAGAGGGATCATCACCCTTTCTCGAAGTCCTACAGTCTTCCAAGAACCTTCTGAGCTCATTCTCAGCTGGCTTAGTCATCACGCCAAGTTAAATACATATGTCATGATATGCTTTACACTCGCTGATTTCCTCATGCCAATGTCAGGAATACTTTTCTCAGGGATAATCCTACAAAAATCTGCTGCCCCGAGCCAGGCATGGTGGTGCACGCTTGAAATCCCAGTATTTGGGAGGCTGAGACAGAAGGATTGCAAGTTCGTGGCCAACCTCAGCAACTTAGTGAGACCTTGTTTCTTTCTTTTTTTTTTTTTCTTTTGGTGGTACTGGGGATTGAACCCAGGGGCATTCTACCTCCGAGCTACACCCCCAGCCCTATTTTTTATTCTTTATTTTGAAACAGGGTCTCACTAAGTTGCGGAGGGCCTCACTAAGTAGCTGAGGCTGGCTGTGAACCTGCAATCCTTCTGTCTCAGCCTCCCAAGTACTGGGATTACAAGTGTGCACCACCACACCTGGCCAGAGACCCTGTTTCAAAATAAAAAATAAAATAGGGCTAGGGGTATAGCTCAAAGGAAGAATGTCCCTGGGTTCCATCTCCAATACCACTAAATTAATAAATAATCTGCTGTCCCAGATAATTCAAAAACCCCAAGGAGCTGGGCTTGGTGGTGCATGCTTGTAATCCCAGTACTTGGGAGGCTGAGACAGGAGGATCCGGGTTTGTAGCCAGCCTCAGCTACTTAGTGCGGCCCTCTGCAACTTAGTGAGACCCTGTTTCAAAATAAAGAATAAAAAATAGGGCTGGGGGTGTAGCCCGGAGGTAGAATTCCCCTGGGTTCAATCCCTGGTACCACAAAAAAAAAAAAAAAAACAAGGAGATTCAGTTGCCACAACACAGCTGGACTTATCCTCTCCTATCCCAACAACAGGAATTGTCACTTCAGACTTTAACTGACTCATAATGCCAAGACATTAGACCGGGAACCAAGATTTTTGCAGGGATAGACAGCTCTTTATAGGCATCTGCACAGTCACTCCTCTTGCTGCATAGTTCCACATCCTTGGGCAGTAGAATATAAAGGAACATAACTGAGCATATGAGATAAGGCTTTGATGTCAAAATCAGAACTTAAGTTCTGTTGTGACACCCATTTACCTGCATGACCTGGGCTGGACTATGTAGCCTCTCTACACCTTAGTTGTAAAATAACACCTCTCTGGTGAAAGGACCAAACGAGAAGTGTAAAGCATTTAATGGCTGGGCGTGGTGGCACACACCTGTAATCCCAGTATTTGGGAGGCTGAGACAGGAGGGTTGCAGGTTTGAGACCAGCCTCAGCAACTTAAGCAAGACCCTGTTTCAAAAATAAAAAATAAAAAAAGCTGGGATGTACCTCAGAGGTAGCATGCCCCTGGGTTCAATCCTTAGTACCACAAAAAAATAAATAAATAAAGCATTTAATACAGTGCCTGGTTCATGGTGAGCATTCAATAAATATTAGAAGTTGTTATAATCATATATGAATAGACATCCATAGTCAGATAAACTGTTAAAACTCATTGTAGAAGCCGGGCGTGGTGGCGTACGCTTGTAATCCCAGTACTTTGGGAGGCGGAGACCGGAGGATCCGGGTTCGCGGCCAGCCTCACCTCGCTCTCTCTCTCTCTCTCTCTCTCCCTGTCTCTCTCCCTCTCACTAGGGCCTACCTAGTGAGGCCCTCCGCAACTTCGTGCAACCCAGTTTCAAAATAAAGTATAAAAAAATAGGGCCGGGGGCGTAGCGCAGAGGTAGAACGCCCCTGGGTTCAATCTAGTACTGCAAAAAAAAAAAAAAAAAAACCTCATTGTAGGCCTTTAAATAAAGAAATACAGCCTCACTCTTTTCTAAAAGCATTGCCTCTAGGAGTTTGCCTTAATGAATTCCTAGAAAGAAGTGATTTATAATTACCATATTGTTGGAATGCAAATAGATACTTCAAAGAAGTGAAAAGTAACTTGTTTTCTTGAGTGGGATAAACATTCCCCTTGGGATCTTGTTTACGAATTCAAATATTTTGTAAGCAAATAGAACTAAGATAAACTCTGGCCTTTATTTAGGTGAAATAATCACAAAACTGTATTCTGAGCTTTGAGTAATTAAAGCTTTTACTCTGTATACAAGGAGCCATTGCCCAATGAACTTCCCTAATTTCAAAAGCGCTAGGTAAGCCGGGCGTGGTGACACACGCCTGTAATCCCAATGCTGAAAAATATTGGGTAATGGCCAACCTATTAAATGAATATAGTCAATTTCAATTATTCACATGTGGATTATTCAAGGCAGATATCTAACCAACCCTGGGTTTGCTTCTTTCCATTTTACCTGCCTTTTCATCTTTACTGCCCCCAGTACACACACACACACACACATACACACACACACGCACACACACCACTAACACACTCACACAGATGCACACATACTCACACACTCCCAGACACACACATTCATTTTTCTCTCTCTGTCTCTCTCTCTCTCACACACACACACACACTCACACACACACGCGCGCGCGCATGCACACCCCACTTTGCTCAAAAGCAAGCGGGCCCCAACTCCCTTCCTTCATCAGCTATAGGTTTCCCTTTCCTGAATATCACAGGGTGTGGTGGGAAGGGAGAAAAAGAAGGAAGGAAACCATGGCATGTACCCCGGCCGGGCGGCGCAGGCTGTGAGAAACAGAAGGCTCGGGCTCCCAGTGTGCTGGCATCTCTCCTGCCATTTTACTGCAACTTTGGGGTGTTTTTCTCTCTGCAACACCCACGCTCCCTCCCTTTCTGCCAAAACTCCTTGTTGTGACAGTGAGAGCTGGTGGTTGGGGGTGGGGAACGCAGCTAGGTAGCCTCTGAGCTGAGTTACAGCTCCCCCTCCAGGAGCAGTGAGGGGGGAGATCAGGCTATAGACAACTCCTGGAAGCCCCTCCTGCTGACCCACCTACACACCCAGAGCATCTGCCCGCACACAGAGCTGCGCGCCACCTCTGCACCCACCAGTGTGGACACACAGGCCCTGAGTCAGTAAACCTCAGGCAGGAAATCCCATGTCACATTGGCAGGGATCTGCCCAGGCAACACATGCCCCAAGTCCCCCTCCTCTGATCTTTCTCCCTTCCCTCAGGGCCAGAGAATGCCACCAGGTGCTGGGCAAGCTTGCAGTATAAGAGAACAGTGAGTCTTGAGTGCCCACTCCATTATCACCGGGCACGTCAAGCAGAGGGACCACGAGGGGCAGCGCCAGCAGACCGCCCAACCCCCTCCTCAGAAGCCTCTATACAGAGGACCCTGGCGCTCCCACCAGGGGCTCCAGCAAATACCCCAGAAAGCACAGACGCGCGTCCCAGCAGAGGGACAGAGGAAGGGTGGGCTAGAGACCATAGGCTGTGACCTGTTCCCCACAGGCTTAGCTGATGGCAGAGAAGCCCATCATGGCAGGTTTGTCTGAGGGAAAGGCTTCCCTAGGAGAAGGAAAGAAGGATCCAATGATCTCTCAAAGTGCCAGGAGAGCCAGCCAATGAAAGCCAGGGGGTAAACCTGAACACCAGACGAGCCAACATTGCCAAGCGGATCCAGGTCTGGTAAATCAGAAGGACATTCCTGGACCAACACCTATAATCCCAGTACTTGGGAGGCTGAGACAGGAGGACAAAAGGTTCACGGGCAGCCTCAGGAACTTAGAGAGGCCCTATTTCAAAATAAAAAATAAGCTGGGCGTGGTGGCGCACGCTTGTAATCCCAGTACTTTGGGAGGCGGAGACCAGAGGATCCGGGTTTGCGGCCAGCCTCAGCTCGTGCATGCGCGCGCAGGCACGCGCGCACGCTCTCTCTCTCTCTCTCTCTCTCTCCCTGTCTCTTTCTCTCTCTCTCTCCTTAGTGAGGCCCTCCGCAATTTCGTGAGACCCGGTCTCAAAATAAAGTATAAAAAATAGGGCCGGGGGCGTAGTGCGGAGGTAGAACGCCCCTGCGTTCAATCCCCAGTACCGCAAAAAAAAAAAAAAAAATTTAAAAAAAAAATAGGGCTGGGGTATAGCTCAGAGGTAGAATGCTTCTGGGTTCAATCCTCAGCACCAAGAAAAAAAAAGACATTCTTTACCTGGTGGGGATAAAAGATGAGAATGTAGAGGTTCAGCAACAAGTAGCTAGTTTAAGATGGACTCAAACCTCCTTGCTAGCAACTGATGGGCAAATACACTACCTTCCTCCCTCCCTAAATCCTTTTTTTTTATCAAGTCTTTGTACTTTATGCATATTATTTTAAGTTGAATAACCCCACAAGGTATTATTGAAGAGAAAGTTGAAAAAGCTTGTGGATAGGGATTTTACATGACTTGATCAAGACTGCATGACTAGTATAGATATAAAAACAGGTCCATAAACTGGGTGTGTTGGCGCACACCTATAATCCCAGTACTTGGGAGGCTGAGACAGGAGGATCGCAGGTTCGAGGACAGCCTTAGCAATTTAGTGAGACTCTCAGCAACCTAGCAAGATTCTGTTTCAAAACAAAAAATAAAATAGGGCTCGGGGGTGTTGCTCAGAGGTAGAATGCACCTGGGTTCAATCCCCAGTACCGCAAAAATAAATAAATAAAAGAGGCCCATGGATGGAGCCCTAGAACACTCTAACAGCAATTCTTAAGCTTTTTTTTTTAATCTCAAAATATCTTTAAGCCGGGTATGGTGGCACATGCCTATAATCCCAGTACTTGGGAAGCTAAGATAGGAGGATCAAAGGTTTGAGGCAAGCCTCAGTAACTTAGCAAGACTCTATTTCAAAATAAAAAGGGCTAGAAGATGGCGGGATAGCGAGAGGCAGCGTGTCACCAGCGCTCCGAGAGTCAGAGCTCGGCTGGCGGGAAGACTGCATCTTGAAAAGAAAAGTGGGGCAGCCAAAACCCAACAAAACAATGAGAACCAAAGTGCAGCGGAATGCGAGGCAGTGGAAAGAGCGGAGGGCGGTAGGGAGCTCAAAGCGTTTCACCTGGTGAGCGGAGAGCAGAGACAAAGGCGCCATCTTGGCTGAGCCACGCCAGCACCGCGGCTCCTGGAATCCTCCAGCAAAGAAACAGCTGATTCTTGTGAAACCAGCGATTATAGTCCACCATCGAAAGCAGTCGACATCGGACCATGATGAAGCCTAAGTCGAACCAGATCCACACCTACAACGGCAACGACTGCAAAGGGTGGGACGTGAGCCTCAGCCCCCACAAAGAAAACGACACGGAGAGACATAGATGAGGCGGCCAGGCACAGGAGCACCCCAATACTGAGAAAATGAGCGGGTGAACACGGCCCCCCTGGAGTAGCCTAGCACCGGTGCAGAACACCACAGCACTGAGGACATGGACGGACATGGCATGGCCCCCCAGAACTGCCCAACAAGAACGTGGGCGAGTGTGATAAAGGGAGGCAGCATGTCGCTGGCACTCCGAAACTTGGAAATTGGTCGCCGGGAAGACTACTTCTTAACAAGAAAAGTGGGGCAGACAAAACTCAACAAAACAAAGAGAGCTGAAAAGCAGTGGACGGGGGGGGGGGGGGCTAAACAGAACTCCACTCATTTCACCTGGTAAGTGGGGAGCAGAGGCGAAGGCACCATCTATGCGGGGCCACACCTACACTGTGACTCCCGGAGACCAACAACAAAGAGACAGCAGATCCTTGTTAAACCAGCGACTATAGACCACCACTGAAACAGATCAACTCCAGGACATGATGAAGCCCAAGTCAATCCAGACCCACACCTACAACAATGATGGTTTCAAGGGGTGGGCCGTGAGCCTCTGCTCCTGCAACGAGTGTAATGAGGAGAGACAAAGAAGAGGTGACCATGGCCATACACAGGAGCAGCCCAACTCTGAGAACATGAGCCAGTGAGCCACAGCCTCCATGAGCAACCCAACACCATCCTGGAACATCCCAGAACTGAGAACATAGGTAGATGAGACATGGCCTCCTCCCCAGAGGCCTAGCACTAAGAACACGGGCTGGTCAGCCCCGGGCCCTGCCACCGCACTGGGGACATGAGGCGGGCGAGCCCTGGGCCCCACCCCTGTGGTCCCCCACCCCGGGCACAGGGGACATGGGGCAGGTGAGCCTTCAGGCCCATCCCCAGAGAACCCCTCCCCCATCGCTGGTGACACAGGGCAGGCGAGTCCTTGGCCCCGCCCCTGGAGAACCCTTCACCCCAGTGCTAGGGACACGGGACTGGTTAGCCCCTGTCCCCGCTCCAGAGTACCCCAGTGCTGAGGTCACAGGAGGATGAGCCACAACCCCGCACAGGAGGGACTCCAGACAAAGAGAGAAAACCTCAGAGGAGTGAAGAAGGCGAACTAACTGGGGGAGAGACGGGAGGGAAGGAGAGGGAAACAAACTCATGCACAGGATGGATATACACAAAGATATCAAAGCCAACTACTATGCTGAAAATGGGAAGGAGAGGGGGAAGGCAAAGGGGTGGGAATTGGGGAGGGCTAATTGACTGATGAGTGCATGTATATGTCAACCACCATGAAATCCTTCAAGATGTAGGATAGCAATGCACTAATAAAATTTAAAAAAAGAAAAAACATTTAAAAAACTAAAATAAAAAGGGCTAGCCAGGCGTGGTGGCGTGCACTTGTAATCCCAGTACTTGGGAGGCTGAGACCGGAGGATCCATGTTTGCGGCTAGCCTCAGCTACTTAGTGAGGCCCTCCGCAACTTAGTGAGACCCTGTTTCAAAATAAAGAATAAAAAATAGGGCTGAGGTAGTGTAGCTCGAAGGTAGAATGCCCCTGGGTTCAATCCCCAGTACA
>PVJS01034725.1:0-21412 GCA_004027185.1 Glis glis
CTCTCTCTCTCTCTCCCTCCCTCCCTCCCTGTCTCTCTCTCTCTCTCCTTAGTGAGGCCTTCCGCAACTTCGTGAGACCCGGTTTCAAAATAAAGTATAAAAATAGGGCCGGGGGTGTAGCGCGGAGGTAGAACGCCCCTGGGTTCAATCCCCGGTACCGCAAAAAAAAAAAAAAAATAAAAATAAACTATTTTGAGGTTTTGGCTCTGAAAGTATGATGGTACATACTATTACCAGAATCAGTAAATGAAAAGGAGAAGTAAATTTGTTGAAGTTCCCTGAGAAGGAATGATGTGTTGTTTTGTTTTTTTTCAACACACTAAAAATTCTCAAGCTTGGCATCTGTTGTTCTGTCACTATTCATCATGCACCTGGGAATGGTATGTATATTTTTCTTTGTCAACCCATCGCTCCTTCACCCTCAGAAGACTTTGACCCTTGCTGGAGGGATGGGCCACCAGTCTTCCAATGGAAGCATTACGCTTCCCTGGATCCAGTGAATAACTCCAGGACACAGATGACCCAGTTGGAGGCAATATTATAAAGTGAAGTTTTGTTCTAATAGTTGAGAAGGAAATAAGTAATTTTATATCATCTTCCCAGCAGTTGGTATGGTGTGGTTGGTGGGAATAAAGTTAAGCCAACAAAAGACATTGCCAAAAATGGAGTGAGTCTTGTTTGTGAAGATATCCCTTGAGCCCCTAACTCAAGACACCGTCTACATTTTCAGTACATGAGAAAACAAATGCCCTTTGGAATTAGTAATTCTATGGTTCATTCTTGTCTGTGGGGAATATGGTCCAAGACCCCAAATGAACACCTAAAACTGTGGATCCCTAATCCTATAGATGCTGGTTTTTTCCTATGCATACATACCTATGTAAAGTTTAATATATAAATTAGGAACAGTAGCCAATTAACACAATAATATTAAAATAGAACAATTATAATAATGTGCTGTAATAATATTTATTTAAATTGTATGCATTGTTTATTTCTGGAACTTTCATTTAATATTTTCAGACCTTGGTTGATTATAAGTAACTGAAACTGTGGAAATGAGTGTGGGGGGGAAACTACTGCATACAAAAATGGAACTTCTTACCATAAATGAGAAGGAAAAAGAAAAAAAAAGAAAGAAAACAAGAGCTCCCTGGAAAGCTAAAATTATTTATGTAAAGTAAAAACATTTTTTGCATTTTTATTTTTAATATACCTTTATTGGTACATTGTAATTATGCATCATAATGAGGTTCAGAGTGATAGAAACACATGCACACAGCACTTGGTGCTTCCCTCTGGGTCCTATCCTGCTCCATTCCCCTTCCCTGTACTTATTATTGATACTAGTATTGATAACTTCATATATGAACATAGCTTTGTTTGAACTGTTTTGTTCATCAGGCCTACTTTTTCCCCTATTCAAATCCCCTTGCACTATTATACTGGTATCTCTCCTCATTTATCTGAAGTCCCTTTTGTTTCCCAATTTCTGTCTAGCTTTCACATATGAGAAACACCATACAGCCATTTTTAAAAGCCAGCCATCTGTAGATTTTAGTCCATCTCATTCTCTTCACTCTAAGTACATGTCACTGCTCTGTGGGCATGGGCTTGTGCTAGACTATATCATTACATATATTTTATATTGTAATCTCCCTTGGAATTCATAAGAAGGTTATTCTTTGACATGTGTTCTCTCTGAAACCCACAAATTACTACTGGAAGAGTAATAGTATATTCCCTCTTTAGAGTTTTGGCATTTCTAAAGAGCGTCATGTCTTCATTTGTGTTCTGCCTTTCCCATTAGAATTCCAGGAAATGAAACCCCAGAACCAAGATCAGGAAGATGAATACTGGAGTAATTGCCATCATCAACACATATGGTATGCTTCATTTAATACTTTCTTTAAAAAGTAAAAACAAAGTCTATGTTTTTGACCAAAAAAAAAATTAGTTGGGTCTTATCCTTTCCAGGGGCTGACTTATTGTTTTATATTATATACTACTAATATTCTTTCAATTCATTCACTTATTTTCTTGCCTAAGTAAATTATTTGCTTGAAATCAAATATATACATATATATGTGTGTGTGTGTGAATTAATGGATAAAAATATGTATGAGGAAAAGTTTCTGTTTTATATGTACCAATATCATATCTCTATCCCAAAATAATAGGTATGTTAATATATATTTCATGCTAAAACTGATTTACTCATCTATAGAATTATATTTTGCCAATAAAAGAATTGCAAAAAGCAGCTGGACTATTTCTTAATACAATTTCTTTTCACTTCTTGTCTTCAATGCAAAATAGCACTCAATATTTCATTATTTGGGGAGATGAGTATTTGTAAAAATAAGAAAATAGGTATTTGAAAAGTTGCAATTACATTTTCAGCATTATAAGGAATTCAGAATATTTATACCATAAAGCCTCTTTATCAAATGGACTTCAAAACCTGGTGATATTTGACAATACATGGCAGAATTGGGAAGGCAATGTTAAGATGAAGGAAAGACATGGGATTGCTAGCTTGGGAAATACATAGCTGAAACAGTCAAGGTAAAAATTGACAACTTTTCAAACTTTCTTTCTGGTATCTCATACTCAACATTTGTGAAACCGAATTTCTGATCTGTTTTCTGATTCCCCCAACCCAACATCATCTGCCTTTCTTGCTTCCTTTGCTATCTCAGGTCCAGAGTACTCACCATCCATTTGCTCATAACAAGTTTCTTAATCATCTCCAGCCTCTCTCTATTTCTCTCTCACCACCATCTAATCTTAAAGGAGATTCTATTAGATATATCTTCAAATAATCATCAGACCAATTACTCCTCATTCTCACAATTCGTTCTCTTGTTCCTACCCTGGTCTGAGCCACCACATCTCTCATGTGTTATTGAGGTCATTTCCTCATTGGCCATTACTCATCTGCCCTTTTACCCTGACAGTTCCTTCTCACTCAGTAGTCAGAGTTATCCTTTCATAGTTTCCTTCTTTCCTTCCTTTTTTATTATTTTATTTTGCAGGGCCTCACACATGCCAGATTTATTCTTTGAAAATGTGTCAGATAATCTCACTTCTCCACTCCATGCAGGTCAAAGTCTTCATGAGTGCCTACAATGTTCCACAGGACCTGCCCCCTCTCTCACCTCTCCTGTTTTATATTTCCCTCCTGACCACAGTGGTCTCTTGGCTGCTAATCCATTATAGGAACTTCATGCTGGCTCTTTTCTCTACCTAGAAGCTCCTCACTTCCCTGACCATCACCAAGTTTTTGCACAGTTATGATTTTTAAAATAAACCTGACTCTGACCATCCATTTAGACATTCCACCTTCTCTCTGCTCTGTTTTTCCATAGTACTTGTGACCTTATTAAAAAATGCTATATGAGCCAGGTGTGGTGGTACATGCTTGTAATCCCTGTATTTGCTCAGTATAGCTCAGAGGTAGAATGCCCCTGGGCTCAATCCCTAGGAACACACACACACCCACACACACACACACATACACACACACACACACACACACACACAATGCTATATGGCTTGTTGATTTTAGCTATTGGCTATCTTTGCATGCTCTAATATAAGCTCCATAAGGGCAGGACTCCTTGTCTGTCTGGTTCACTGACTTATTCCAAGAGCCTAGAATGCAATACTAGATACTCCAAGACTTATTCCAAAAGCCTAGATATTCAATAAATATTTTTGAATGAATTAAATAGATATAGCATAATGCCTGCAGAAGATGTAAGTTTGAGGCCAAATTATCTTCTCTTGCATTAAAAAGTATTTTTGAGAGTTGTGTGTGGTGATGCATACCTGTAATCCCAGTACTTGGGAGGCTGAGACAGGAGGATCCTAGGTTTGAAGCCAGCCTTAGCAATTTAGCAAGGCTCTCGGCAATTTAGTAAGAACCTGTTTCCAAATAAAAATAAAATAAAATAAACCTGGGGATGTAGCTAGGCGATAGAATGCCTCTGGGTTTAATCCCCAGCACCAAAAAAAAAAGTATTTTTGGACATTTTTATTTAGTCATGGCAACACCATTATCATCCTATTTTACACGTGAGGAAATTAAAATTAAAACATAACTAAAGCAAATATCCTCAGGTCACATAATTGATAAATGATAAACACAGAATTTAAGTTGATGTGATTTGAGGCCAGAGTCGAGGATTCTTTTTTTCTTTTTTTTTTTTTTTCGTGGTGTTGGAGATTGAACCCAGGGGCATTCTACCTATGAGCTATACCCCAAGCCCTATTTTATTTCATTTTTTAAATTTAGAAACAGGGTCTTGTTAAGTTGCTGAGGCTGGCCATGACCCTGCAACCCTTCTGTCTCAGCCTCCCAAGTACTGGGATTACAGGCATGTGCCACCATGCCCAGATAGAATCAAGGATTTTTAATACTCTACCATGCTGCCCTTATTGTCTATGGACAAGCCATTTACACTGTATGAGTTTCTCCTTTCTTGTCAAACAGCAGCACTAATGCCATGGGAAGATCACTGTGGTGCACAGTAGAGATGTTTATAAGTGTCTGCCAAATAATAGGCCCTCATTAAATGAAATTAAATTCTAGTCCTTCTCACATAATAGTTACAATATGAGATGTCATATTAAGTTTGATCCTCCTAAGATGTGTTCTGCCCTCTAAAAACATGTGACAGTCAAATCAGGGCTCAACTTAAAGGGTCAGGAATATGCTCATATAACTTTAATTTTGACCTGAGGCTAGAAAGACAAAATAATTTCTCAAAGGTCAGACTAAAAACTTTAGCTAATAATAAACAAGAGTCCAATTTCTAGGGTGCCCCTTTCATGCATATTTGGTTAGTGAAGCAGCCAGGGCCACAGATCTTGGGGCAGATTCAAGGATTTAGGGAACTCTATCACAAGCCCTACTGGACAGCCAGAAGCCCCAAGTCAACACTTCACATTGCAACTCACCCACCAACTACCCTTGAGCATCTTGAGTATGTCACCTCTATGTGCATTATATAGACTTCATTTTTATATTATTTCGGTTCTGGGGGTTGAACCCAGGGGCATTCTATATCCGAACTATAGCCCCAACCCTTTATAATTTTTCTTTGTTTTGTTATTTTGAAAAAAGTTCTCACTAAGTTGCTGAGGGTCTTGCTAAATTTTAGAGACTGGCCTCAAAACCGTGATCCTCCTGTCTCAGCCTCCCAAATACTGGGATTACATGTATGTGCCACCACGCCTTCCTGTATTATAGACTTTCATCAACACCCACACAGCTGATGCTGTCATAGGAATGACTCTACCAAGCACTTCCCTTGTATATTAGATCCTTTGATGTTGAAAATAACTGCCAAATCAGGAAAAAATACATCACTGAGAGTAGAGTTCACCAGAAAGGACAGCATGAAGTGCCAGGTCTTAAGCTGACCTCTCAAAGGATCTGACATTTGGATAAGCAGAGAGGCAAGATGAAAGCATTCCCTCAGCAGTGATAGCATGACTCCGCCACTAATAAACATGCCGTGAGCACAGGGTGTCAGGCACCTGCTGTGAGCATCTCAAAGACACAAGGCAGGAGTTTACAGTCTTTACAGTCTAGGTAGAAATATGACAAGGACACAGTTAATTAGTATGTGGGGTTGACTATGACAATTATTATAAAAGAAACTCAATAAAATTCTTGGAATCAGAAAGATGAAATGTTTAGGGTGACATAGAAAATATGAGAGATAAACAGTATTGCAGTTAATAATAGTGAGAAATTAGGGGTATTCCATGCAGAAAAGCAGACTGAGTGTAGGCATGGTTCTGTGAAAGAACAAATGACTCAGAAACAGAAATGCAGGTAGAGTGCACAGGACAAAACTGACAAGTTTGTAAAAAATAGAGTCTTAATATTAAGTGTGACTCTAAGTCCACTTAATTTACTCTCAAGTCTCAGTTTAATGTGAAAAGGAGATGGTGAAAAAATTGACCTCCTAGCAGTTCAGGTAATTAATTCTACTTTACAAATTTTTCCTTCTCCCCTTCTCTCCCCCCTCCTCCATTGTTTTGTAGTATACACTCATTGTACACGCAGAAGCATCCCTGAGGGAAACTCAAGAGCTTGCTGACATTTTCTCTCTTCTCTCTTCCTCTAAATTGCCACATTGTGAGTACTTCACCTTTAAGGAAACACAGCTAGACTCATTGATCCCATGGTAAAGCAAATTTATTCTTAAGGGGCTAAAGTAAATACCACGGCTTTAATCAGCTCTAAGAAAACATATCCAATACATCCCTGTCCCCAAGTGCATTTAAGGCAGTGCAAGGTCTGAGTTTGAGCAGATGGATTTCAGTGCAAGTAATTACAAGTTGCAACACAATTTCCTTCAAACGACACACATACTAGACAAATAGTTATTTGTGGTTATAGAGTGGGTAAAGTTACTATAAAAATAGTAGCACACCTTATAATAGTGCCACATGCCATAATTTACCTTTGCTATATCTGAAGTGTCATATCTTGTTCCAGACTTAATATTTAGTAACTAACAATTTAATATACAAATCTCCAGCCAGAGCAGCAGAATAATTAGAAAAGGCAAGCCCTCCCTTTGACATGGAAAAAAATATAGTAGGCCATGCAAAATGCCTGAGGATTGTACAGAAGAGGGAAGTGATTTTTAAGCATGAAAAATGAATGGCAACTTTCAAATAACTTATAAAGTAAGCAGTAAACTCAATGCAGATATTCAGAAGGGCAATAATGAATCATAAATGGCCAAAGACTTCTCTTGTAAAAGTAAATGTCATGCACATAACCCAAATTTGATATACATATATCCTCTGGAAAAAATTAAACCCTATTACTATAAAAATGCAGTAATATCATATATTCCATCCACCACAAGTATTCCCTGTGATGACAGAATATGGTCAGTCATTTCTGACTGATTCTTTGGACAAAAAAACAGCATCAGGGCAATTGTTCTGTCTTTTCATCATTCAAAGTAAGTCTCTTATTAAACAACAACAACAATAATAACAAACCAAAAATGACAACAAAAGCATTTTTCTAGATAGTTAATAATTTAAACAACAGTAGCAAAATATATTAGTCCTTTCATAGCTTTGTTAATTTAAATGAAAGTTTGACATTCAACCCTCACCTAGTTTTAAATGAAATATCATTACATTGCTCCCATTGTTTTTGAAGAAAGGGCTAGGGACTGAACACAGGGTCTTGTGCATGCTAAACATACACTATACCCCCTGACCTATACCTCCAGAACCTTCCCTCATATTTATTATCATTGGTTTAAATTATATAACACTCTTAATATTACTACAACCTGTATCACTACTACACCTAACTAGGGTAAGAAAGATGAAATAAAATTGAGGCTCTAGGTATTTATATTTGGATATTTTATCTTACAGATTTTTTCTTCACAGCTATGAAGAAAAAATTTTAATTGTATATATAAGCACATAATAGCCATGATTTTTATCACATATCACTAATCATAGTGATATGTGATAAAATATGGTTACAATCTCTGGGGGAAAAAGGCCAAAATCAGAATTTAGAATTTAGTCACTGTTAAAATTGAAAAACATTGTCTCCGGAAACAATAAAAGCCATACAAAATAAAATATTTCATTATTTGTTTTAATTAGTAATGACAATAATTTCTCTTAATTATTAAATACATTTATTTCTGTGTGTGTCTGTGTGTGTCTGTGTTTGTGTCTATGTGGTACTGGGGACTGAATCAAGGAGTGATCTACCACTGAGCCCACACTCCCATCCATTTTTATTTTTTATTTTGAGACAGAGTCTCACAGAGTCTCACTAAGTCGCTGAGGTTGTTCTCGAACTTGGGATCCTCTTGTCTCACTCTCCCAAGTACTAGGATTACAGGTGTGTGAACCACCATGCCCAGCTTATTTCTTTTTAAAAAATTACTATTAGGCAGGGTGTAGTGGCACATGCTTATAATCCGAGTACTTAGGAGGCTTAGACAGGAAGATCCCAGGTTCGTGGCCAGCCTCAGCAACTTAGTGAGGCCCTCCGCAATTTAGTGAGATCCTGTTTCAAAATAAGAAGTAAAATAGGGCTGGGGGTGTAGCTTAGAGGTAGAATGCCCCTAGGTTCAACCCCCAGCACCAATAAATAAATAAATAAATAAATAAATAAATAAAATTACTATTAATCATTAGGTTCTTAGTAGTAGAGTACAGATATCACTGAAGGTATTTACATTTATTATTTTATAAAATTCTCACAAAACAAGTAGCAACAGATAGACAATAGCAGTATTTAATATATTATCAATCCTCATCTAAAACATTAGGCTTCACAAAACACTATGAAGTAGGATATATTATTATCATTTTCATTTTATAGTTGAGAAAACTGGAGCATAGACATATTAAGTGATTTCCTTGTGGTCACATAGCTAAAATGTTTAATACCGGGATTGGAATCCAGCAAATAGAATACATGCCTTACCTGCTGTATTAAACAGGTTTCCTCATTACTATTATTATCCTTATTCTTTACATGAGCAACCCAGGGCCTAAAGATGGTGTATAGGTTGAACCGGAATTTGAAGTCATCTGTTCTGTTTAAAATTCTTGTGCCACAGACTTAACCCTGAAAAAACAAAATCACACTATTATTAAAATATTGAATTAAGAAAGATAGCAGCTGGGCGCATGCCTGTAATCCCAGTACTTGGGAGCCGAGACAGGAGGGTCACAGGTTCAAGGCCAGTGCTAATAACTCAGTGAGATCTTGTTTCAAAATTTCTAAAAAAAATAAATTAAAAAAGAAAGTAAAACAAAAAATCATACTCTATTTCTTAAGTCTGTGGTTAAATTCTGTAATAATTTATACATCATTCAACTCAAGTTCATACATTTCTGTATCTATCTTCAGAAGCCTTAAGGAATTTAAATTCATTAATCCTTTTAGGTCTTTTATGTAAATTAGAAGCAACATATTCTCAAACACTGACTTATTTATTCTTCAACTAATATTTTTGCATTTGGATAAAGTATATTTTATAAAAATGTCCACAGTTCCCTTTTAAAGTACTCTGTGATTTTTAAAACTGAATATTATTTACTATTCTGTTGAATATTAAATATTCCTCTGTTGAATAGTAAATAATATTTGCTGTGAAAGTAGGCATCTGTCATGACCAACTTCAATGGATTCCTTCTGATGCCCCAAAATAAATCAAATTATACAGCAAGTAGGGCTATCACTAAAGTCTATATAAATAAAGATATAAAAATTAAGTATAACCTGTCATTTGCCTTGTGACTATTGAAAGGAAAACCATTCATGTTGCTCCAAATAAAACTCCTGAGGGTCGCAGTTTTTTCTAAGAGGGTGGTAACTAAGAATGGACACTTTTTTACAGGGAGAGAAAAGGCCTTTTGAAGACCCAGTCAGGCCTACTTCCCATAATTCCTCTTTGCTTTACCATGTCCCAGACTTGCTCAGAAAGATGACAGGGCTCTCTTTCATCAGCCCATGTACCACTGAGAGTGACTTCAAAGTGAATTGTCCCAACAGTGTGCAGTAGTCTGTGAATATATAAGCATATTATGGAAGCTGCTCAGTGTGTGGTTTAAAAAAGTTTTCAAACAGAGAAGGTCATAGGCATAGCATCTCAAAGCCTTTTTGTTCTGTATTTCTTACTAATAATACCATGATTTCTCAAGGAACCAGTTTTGGACAATTTGGAGTATTCCTTCTGTAATTTTGTCCTCATTTCCCCCAACTTCTACTCTGCCAATACAGCACCTGAAAAATCCCTTCTTTATCTCACTTCAGGATATTTGCAAGCATATCTTAATAAATCTTACTGTCTCAAGTTTTTCTTCTCTTTGATGTATTCATTTTAAGGAATAAAAACTGAGGTTCAAAAAAGAGGAAGCACATTTATGTTAAGAGTTACTTTTACTATACTAATGAGGTGGCAAATAAATATTAAGTGAAACAAAAGAGAAATAAGGAAAGAACAAAGAGAAAAAGGAGATGACTGGGGGAGAGGAAAGGAAGAAACAATGGTTCCTTTGTTCAAAGGAAGGAAGAGAGAAAAGGAGGGAAGGCGGAAGGGAGGAAACAAGGGAGGGTGGAAGGCAGGGAGGGAAGGAGAGAGGGACGAGGATATTTATTCAGGGTAAGGTAGCTGTTAAAACATAAATTTCAGCCGGGCGTGGTGGACACGCTTGTAATCCCAGTACTTGGGAGGCTGAAACAGGAGGATCACAGGTTCGCGGTCAGCTTCAGCTACTTAGTGAGGCCCTGTTTCAAAATAAAGAATAAAAAATAGTGCTGGGGGTGTAGCTCAGAGGTAGAATGCCCCTGGGTTCAATCCCCAGTACTGCAAAAAAAAAAAAACATAAATTTCAAATTCTCAGTGGCTTACAGAATAGAGCAGTTTACTTTTCTGCTATGTACAGTCCCAAATGAATGTGCTTGATCAGTAATAAACTTTGATCTTAGAGGTGATTCAAGAACCCAGGCGTTTCCCATCTTGCCCCTACTATTCTCAGCAAGAGGCTTCTAAGAAGGTTCTGAGGAAAGTTTCTATCATGTAGTCCTGGGACTGGTACACATCCCTTTGATCCATTTCAACAGGTTCAGAGTGTAGCTATCCAGGATTGCCATAGGAAGTATGAAAGAAAGGCAGTGGACGTAAGGAAAGAGAGAAGAAAAGGAGTTAATTCACCTAAAGATACTCAGCTGGTTGGCAACAGGTAAGAGTTTAATCTATAACTCTTGGATTCTCATCCTCACCCAAAGACTAGCTTCAGCTTAGCTTGTTTCTCTTGAAAGCATCAGGAACAGTCTGGGAAGATGTCTGTGTTAAGAAAAGAATTATTTACTACCAAATAATTGATAAACAAAATACCAAATAATTGACAAACAAAATATTAAATACTCATTTTTTTACTGAGATGGAAAACAATATACATTATATCTGAAATTTAATATAGGAATTAATAAAGTTTTATTAAAATTTCTAAGCATATGACTAGGTAAAAAATAACCCCCAAACACCTAAAAACATTCCCTTGTTGTTATTCCTATATATTGACTCACATTCAAATAAGTAGCTGTCATACATCTGACGATATGTTTTCATTATAGAATTTAGATTACAGAATATACAAATAAATGAATTTATTTTGACAAAAAGTTAACTTTAAAAATAAAAGCTAGTTAAACTGCCCATTTATTATTTGGGTTATGGGGGGAAGGGTTTAGTGTTGAGTTTTTTGAGTCCTTTATATATTCTAGATGGCAAAGATTTTCTTCCATTCTGAAGGCACTCTCTTCTTGTTCTTAATGGTTTCTGTTGTGTGCAGAGGCTTTTAAATTTGATGCCATACCATTTATAGATTTTTGGTTTTACTTCCTGAGTTTTGGGATGTTACTGGGAAAGTCTCTGCCAGTGCCTACATGTTAGAGAGTTGTTCCTATATTTTCTTCTAGTAACTTAATAGTTTCTGGACTAATTTCTAGATCTTTGATCTATCTTGAGTTGACTTTTATGCAGGGTGAGACATAGGGGACTAGTTTCTTTCTTCTACATACGGATATCGAGTTTTCCCAATACTATTTGTTGAAAAGGCAGTCTTTTCTCCAACTTATATTTTTGGCTCCTTTGTCAAAAATCAAAAATCAGCTGGCTCTAAGTGTGTAGATTTGTCTCTGTATCTTATATCATATTCCACTGGTTTATGAGTCCATTTTAATGCCAATACCATGCTTTTTTCCCCCTATAACTGTAGTATAATTTGAAATCAGGTATTGTGATGCCTCCAGCATGGTTCTTATTGCTCAAAATTGCTTTGACTCTTCTGGACCTTTTATTCTTCCATATGAATTTTAACACTGGTTTTTTTTTCCAGTTTTGTGAAGAATGAATTGGTATTTTGATAGTAAGTGCATTGAATCTGTACATTGTTTTTGGTAGTATGGACATTTTGACAATATTCTGCTATTAGACATGGCTTTTAGGAAAGTCACAAATAAAGAAAAAAGCTCAAGAAACAAAAAGTAACTCAGCAAGCCAATTTATTTCTGTGCAGAAAGGTGTGAATGCCTCCATAAAATTGGAGCAACACACCAACAGGCAGTCCACGCAGTCTTTTATCCCCCTAATTCATAGGCCACTGTGCCATCCCCATTGCCTGGATAAGACTTCACAATCTAATCCGTTGGGGTTGGTTTTCCCTGGGCAGATTTTACAAAAGAAGAAACATGAAACCAGTACATCCGGAATAGAACATATAGACACATGTACAAAAGTTACAAAATAAATACCCAAGCTACAGTTACAAAATGGAGGCCTGCCAGTTTCTATGTGATCTTGTAACTTCGGTAGAAAAGATTGCTTTCCTTTCCTACACTGTCTATCCAAGAACATGGGAGGTTTTTTCATCTTCTAAAGTCTTCTTTTTTTTTCTTCAGTGTTCTGTAATTTTCATTGCAGACAACTCCTTGGTTATATTTATTCCTAAGTCAATTCTCAAAAGA
Source organism: Glis glis (assembly GCA_004027185.1). NCBI lineage: Eukaryota > Metazoa > Chordata > Mammalia > Rodentia > Gliridae > Glis > Glis glis. Next base: position 12,551 of record PVJS01034725.1, read on the forward strand.
AGAAATAAAAATGGCCAACAGTTTTTTGAAAAAAAAGAGTTCAACAGCATTAGCAATCAGGAATATGCAAATCAAAACTACACTGAGATTCCATCTAACTCCACTTAGAATGGCAATTGCCATGAATACAAACAGAATAAATCCTGGCAAGGATGTGGGGGAAAGGGAACACTATGCACTGTTGATGAGATGGTAAATTAGTACAACTACTATGGAGATCAGCGTGAAGGTTCCTCAAGACTAGGAATGGAACCGCCATATAACCCAGCCATACAATTCCTCAGTATTTTCCAAAAGAATTACAATTAGAATACTATAGTGATTTATACATAGCTATCCATGTTCATCGCTGCACTATTCACAGTAGCTAAATTATTGAACCCACGTAGGTGTCCATCAATAGATAAATGAATAAAGAAAAAGTGGTATATATACACACAGGAGTTTTACTCAGCTATAAAAAAGAACAAAATTGTATCATGTGTAGAAAAATGGAAGGAACTAGAGAACATCATGCTAAGTAAAATCAGCCAGAATCAGAAAGTCAAGGGCCATATTTTTTTTTGTCATATGTGAAAGCTACAGAGAAAATAGGAAAGAAAGGGAATGCCCTAAAAATGAGGAGAGATACCATTAGAACAGTGGAAGGGGACTGAGGAGGGAGGAAGGGGAGGGAAAAAAGGGAGGCGTAAGAAAGAAAACAGTTCAAATAATGTTCATTTTATATATGAAGGTATCAGTACAAATCTCACTAGCATGTACAGGGAGGGAGGAGGGAATTAAGGGGTGTCATGCAAAGGAAACCACACCAAGAGATGCTGTGTATGTATATGAATGTATTACTTTGAATCACAGTATGATATATATTTACAATGCACCTATTAAAAATCATTTAAATTTTAAAAATAAAAATAAAGGCAATTATTGGAAAAATGATGCTATATAATCAAACCAAAGAATATAGATTTGGTCTCAGTTTTGAGTTTAAGATGAGTTCCATATTTTATATGCTTGAAAATAGTTGAAATTGAGTTGCCTTTTATATTTGGACCAAATATGACCAAAGGACTCACCAAACCTGAATCAGAAAATAATTTTGGTTAATTGGAATGAGAAAAAGTATAACCCAAAAGTAGTTTAACAAATCCATTTGTGTAAATAAGGATTCCTCTAGTAATAGACTTCAAGATAATTGCCAAGCTTTTTCCATTTCTTTTTAGACCAATATTGAAAGCATCAACAATGACATTTTTATCTATGTGGAAAACTATTAAACCAGAACAACACTTTATATAAGAGTAAAATAATTTTTTACTAAGTTGAATCACATGTTGTATGAAAAATAAAACAGTAAGTTTCTATTCATTTTTAAAAGTAGATAACAAAAAGATTACTTCTTTGACTTTTTTGAAATTATGTATAAAATCTGTATATAAAAACTACCTGATTATATTATATTGAATAGTATGCTATAAAAATCATTACACTATTCCCTGATAATAAATGTTGAATTTTATCATAAACTATTACGTTAAAATAAATAGATATTTTAATCAGAAAAAAATAGTATAGGGATTAACAACTAAATGGATAGTCAGTCTTACAGTCTTTTCTTCCTTCCTGCCTGCCTGCCTTCAATTCCTGTTTATTCTGATCAGATCATCCTCTATTTCTTTTATCTGTCTTTCCTACCAGCAAAATCATTACACACACACACACACACACACACACAAAGATGCAAGTCATGACTCTGCAGCTAACCATTTCATATACCTCTGAAATATTGACTAAAAAATTAGGATTAATCCATACCATAATGAGAGAAAAGGAGCCAACATGGAAATTATTTTAATGTCTGACCAAAAAAATCGGCCATAGTTACAACTGAAGCACATTTAAAAGAGTAAGAGAATGAAAACATTGTAACAATAAATAAAGTGGAAAAATAGATGATAGATAGATATCTAGATAGATGATGGAAGATAAATAGATAATAGATGGATCGAAGGAGAGAGGAAAGGGAGGGAGAAAGAAAAAGAAAGAGAGAGGAAGAAAGGATCAGAATGTAAGGACAAAATGAAGTTTTAAAAATATTATTTTATCAGCTGGGTGTGGTGGCACACATCTGTAATCCTAGTATTTGGGAGGCTGAGACAGGAGGATCACAGATCCAAGCCAGCAATAATTTAGCGAGATACTGTTTTAAAATAAAAATAAAATAGAGCTGAGGGTGGGTTGAGGGTGTAATTCAGAGATAGAAAACCCTTGGCTTCAATCCTCAGTACAAAAAAAATTACCATTTTATCAAATCAAAGGAATAACCAGTGCACTGTGACCATTTGGGGGGGGGGTCTTGAGAATTGAACCCAGGGGCATTCTACCTCCAAGCTGCATCCCCAATCATTTTTATTTTCAATTTTGAAACAGGGTCTCACTAAGTCATTTAGGCTGGCCTCAAACCTGCAATCCTCCTGTCTCAGCCTCCCAAGTACTAGGATTACAGGCATGTGCCACTGTGCCTGGCTGTTACCAAATGTTTAATAGACATGCAGGCAGGATCAGCTACATAATTTGTGTACCCGGTTCAAAATGGAAATGCAGAGTCCTTTTAAGAAAAACTATTAAGAACTTCAATATAATTATAGCAGGACTTTAAACCAAGTGTGGGGCCTTTTTAGCACAGGCCCCATGCAACTTCACCGGTCATCAATGCATGCAGCCAGCCTCATACATGGGGCAGACATTTGTTCATAATCCTGTACATTTTCATGGGTCTTATTATAGAAATTATTATTCTTCCAGATGTCATTTTCCTTCTGCACAGGGAGACAGAGTATTTATCCCAGTGGATCACTCTCTGGGTGTTTATGGTCAACTACCAACAAATTATAGTTAAGCAGTTGAACAGGGAAAAAAATAGTCAAAATTTAGTGAGGAGTCTCAAGTATAAGTGGATCTTTTTTAAAAAAATACACACAAACATGCACATATTTTTTAAAAATAAAACATTTTTCTAGCAAATTATCATGTTAGAAACTTTTTACAACAGAATATTATAAGGTATCAGTACACATATTGAATAGTAGCTTAATTTATAGTCTCTCTACTTCTATTTCTCATTTATTTATTTTTTTCCAAAAGCAAAATATTTATTTATTTTTAACATGCTTTTATTGGTGCATTGGAGTTTCACATCACAATAAATATATATTTGATGTTAATATACATGTACAAAGCTCTTAGTGCCCCCCCTCCTCCCGCCACCCATATGAAGTACCGAGAATGATGTTGGTATATTCTCACATGTACACATTGTTTATGATAGTAATTCCACTGATTCACTTCTTTCTTGCCCTTCCCCTTCCCTTGTACCACTTCCCTTGCCCCACTGATGATTCTCCATTATCAATCAGAGTCCCTTGTGTGTCCCCACTACTCCCTAGGTTGCGCATATTAATGAAAACATATGTCCCTTCTTTTTTGTGATTGGCTGATCTTGCTTAACATAATGTTCTCCAGATCCCTCCATTTTCTTGCAAATGATGTTATTTTGTTCTTCTTTATTGCTAAATAGAATTCCATTGTGTGTATTTCCCACAATTTAGTAATCCACTTGTCTGTTGATGGACACCTAGGTTGGTTCCATAATTTGACCACTGTGAATTGTGCTGCTATGAACATAGGTATGCATATATTACTGTAGTTTTCTAGTTTCAATCCCTTTGGTGTGATACCCAGTAGTGGTATAGCCAGATAATATGGTGGATCCATTCCCAGTTTTCTGAGGAATCTCCACACTGATCTCCAGAGTGGTTGAACTAGTTTGTAATCCCACCAACAGTGTAGAAGAGTCCCAATTTCCCCACATCCTCGCCAACCTTTGCTGTTGTTTGACTTCTTCTAATTGGGGTTAGATGAAATCTTAGAGTAGTTTTGATTTGCATCTCCCTGATTGCTAATGATGTTGAACATTTTTTCATGTATCTATTGGCCATTTGTATTTCTTCTTTCATGAAGTGTCTATTCATTTCAGTTGCCCACTTCTTGATTGGATTATTTGTTTTTTTAGTGTAAAGTCAAAAGACTTTGTATATCCTAGATATTAGACCTCTGTCAGAGGGGTAGCTCACAAAGATATTCTCCCATTCTGTACGCTTTCTCTTTAGGCTCTTGATGGTTTCCTTTGATGTATTTCTCTCATTTATAAAAGACATTTATTTCTATAACATTTATTAGTTTAAAAAACCACAAAAATTTAGACTAGGCTTTAATCCCATATTTTCTAGGAAGACTTTCCACATCATAGATGTCATTAGTGCCATTTCTCCCCTCTTCACTTCTAAAGCATCTGTCTCCTGTATCACAAAGCATATTCTTCCCCTATCATAATAATTTGTTTTTCGAGATTGTAAACCCCTGGAGACCAAAAAATATGTCTTACACATCTTCATCAGATTCACAACAGCTAGCAATTTGTCTTACTCATGGTAACTGCTCAATATAAGTTTCTTCCATGGATAAACCAATGAATTTTTGGTTTAAAATGTGCTAGATTTTTTTTTTTTTTGCGGTACCTGGAATTGAACCCAGGGGCATTCTACCTCCACGCTACACCCCTGGCCCTATTTTTTATACTTTATTTTGAAACCGGGTCTCACGAAGTTGCAGAGGGCCTCACTAAGTAAAGAAAGAGACAGGGAGAGAGGGAGAGAGAGAGAGAGAGAGAGAGAGAGAGAGAGAAAGAGATGAGGCTGGGGCTGGCCGCGAACCCGGATCCTCCGGTCTCTGCCTCCCAAAGTACTGGGATTACAAGCATGCGCCACCACGCCTGGCTCTAGATTTTTTTATAAGAAAGATCAAGAAATGTAATTCCCAGTATGCATATAGCCTCGTGGGTATACTGTTGGTGGTTAGAAAATGATGAAAAATGATCACTTTTGCTAAAACAGCTTTCTAAAATGCCAGACAAAAGAATCAAAGAATTACATTTCTCCCAATCTTTTTATATATGCTTAAGCCTTTTCTTTGAAATTATTTCTGCACTATGAGAAAAAAAAACAATGTATTTTCTAAAATTACAATAATTTATGGAAAGCATTATAGTGAAGAGAAAAACAACTTAAACTTGAACACTTGTAATGCTGACTTATATGTGTGTCCTATAATTTAATGATTTTAATGTTTTCCATTTAAACATTTTGCTGTTCTTGTATAAAACACAAGTATTTGGTGTTAAATTTAAAAGGAGTAAGAGTCAAGGCAGCATTTAATGAATAAAAGCTTTTATGTACACATTTCAAATTGGATATAAATTCCTATTTCCTTGATTCTTTAACTATCAATTCATTCCATCCTTTCATTACTTCCCTTTTATACTTCTCTTTTCATTTCTTATATAATAATTCAAACCCCCAAGATGGAGAACTAGAGGCAGTCAATATTTGCCAGCTGCTATATGAGACTGACCCAATAGTTATGCACCTGCGTGATGAGGTTGAGGGCCTTCGGAAAGCACTGGAATGCAACTTGAGAGAGTCAGTGACCAGGTGAAACAGAAATATTGGTTTTTAGACTAATAAGAGGAATAATAAGAGAACTTGAGTGCACCACTACTGAATGCTGTGGCTCAGTGGAGGAGGGGAATCACCCCTTCAGCCTGCTGAGAGGCCTAGTCTTCTCTAGGAATGCAGACTCCACCACCAAACAAACTTGCAGTCTGAGCAGATAGGAGACCTTGTTCTGCATAGCCAGCCAGGATGAAAGAAGAGGCTTCTTGTACTTCCCAGCAGATTCAGATGGTGCCCCAACAGGGAGCCATCATAAGAAGGGTCCCATTGTCTGGTCTTGCTGCTCAAGGTATCAGAAACCTGAAATTTTTTTCAAGATCCAATAGCCAGTTTTTTTCACTGGCTCAGTGGCCACCCACCCACAGTCAGTTTGGGTCCAGGAAAGTGATGGTGACACAGATGTGCTAAGAACTCTGAGCTGTAGGAAGTATGCTCTTCCAAGGCAGTGGGAAGCTGAGGATAATTCCATTTAAAATTGGCAGATTGAGCTGGGTGTGGTAATTACACACTTGTAATCCCAGTGCCTGGGAGGCTGAGAAAGGAGCATCACAGGTTTGAAGACAGCCTCAGCAACGTAGTGAGACTCTCAGCAACCTGGTGAGACCCTGGTTCAAAACAAAGAAAATAAAATAGGGCTGGGGGTGTAGCTTAGAGTGAGACTCCCCTGGGTTTAATACCCAGTACCACAAATAAAATAAAATAAAATAAAATTGGCAGTTTGAACTTAGTGGTAGAGAGCCAGGTATGCGTGGATTTGCAAGGGTGCTGGATCCCAGAGCACCAAGGCTGCCACTGACAGAGCATTTAGTGCCTGTGGCTCCCAACCCTGGCAGTCCCTGTGGGCCTGGTCACCTCCTCCACACTCAGAGGTATTCAGAGGATGCACCACCACTGTGGCTTACACATTTGCCATGTCCCAGAGCGCATTGACTGAGGGTCTTGGGATAAAGTTTGGGCAATTGGGATTGATCCACAGTATTGACAGGCAAGAGGGTTAGCAGTTCCTGGGTACAAAATACAGAGGCATCTGCAGTGAATCTAGGCCTGCTGTAGACAACTTTGCCTAAGCACTTACCAGTGGGCAAGGAGGACGGAGCTTAGCCCATGGGCCACACTGACTGGTTTGGGCTGTTTGGGCTGGAGCTGAAAAGAAACACATTGGACTGTATATCCTGCCCCATACCTGGGAAATTTAAAAATTAGAAGTCCGAAAAAGAAATGTCTCCCCTCAAAATGCCTCAGCAAGAAGGAATCTTAAGGTTCTTTGTTTTTACTTTCACTTTTATTGTATTCTGTATTGTTTCATTTTCTCTCATTATTTTTTCTTCTAATTTTATGTATTTTTAAAATTCTTAAATAATAATTTAATCCACATGCTATTAGTTAAATCCAAACAAGGTAGTCATCTGTGAGGGGTGGGGTAGTGGCAAAATAGGTTTTGGGGTATTGTCATCGTGACCCAGAGCATCAGAGCCTGAAAGAGCTTCAGAGTACAACTAGATGACAAAGGTGAGAGTGGATGGCAGCGAGAGATCAGCTGCACAGAGTCAGACTTGGGCAAAAAACATATGTTGTATAAATAAGGAGCGGTGTGTTTCACTGTTGAAGAAAGAGAAATAAGAGGAAGGGTGCTGAAGAGGATCTCAGCTTGGCGAGTTACACATCCCAAGCTGGCTTGTTGATTTGCTCCAGCACCAGTGCTTCCTTTCCCTTTCCTTCCCCTTCCCCTTCCCCTTCCCCTTCCCCTTCCCCTTCCCCTTCACTTCATGGTGCACAGCCCAAAAGGCTCCAATGAGAATCTTTGTTCAGCAAGGTATGCATTCCACACAAGCTGTGGCACCAGTGTTGGCTGTACCTTTGGAGTGCACAGCCCAGAAAGCTCCTGAGCGGATGTTGGCATGGTGAGTACGGCATTGGGAGCTAGCTTGATAACACACTGCAGCCTCAGAGTTGGCCTGTCCTCAGAGTGCATGGCCCAGAAAGCTCTGGAGAGAATCAAAGCTTAATGAGATCCACATCTCATGCTGGCCGATTAATACACCCCACTGCCAGAGTTAGCACCACCCTTGGAGTGAGCAAACCCCAAACTGTGGAAAGAATGGTTACTCACTGAGCTCCACTTTCTGGGGTAGCTCGCTCCAACATGCAATGCAGCTGCAAGGAGCTTCACCCACAAATCATTCCAGCTAGTGACCTGGTAAGTACCACAACTAAAGAATTGGGGGTGAATAACCCCTAGCCAGCCGGGTGTGGTGGCGCACGCTTGTAATCCCAGTACTTTGGGAGGCGGAGACCGGAGGATCCGGATTCGCGGCCAGCCTCAGCGCGCTCTCTCTCTCCCTGTCTCTCTCTCTCTCTCTCCTTAGCGAGGCCCTCTGTAACTTCGTGAGACCCGGTTTCAAAATAAAGTATAAAAAATAGGGCTGGGGGCATAGCGCGGAGGTAGAATGCCCCTGCGTTCAATCCCTAGTACCGCAAAAAAAAAAAATAACCCCTAGCCTTTGTCCTTCATGTATGTATGTATATATGTATGCATTTTTATGTTTCTCCTCTTTTTGTAACACTGGGGATTGAATCTAGGGGCATTCTACCACTGAGCTACACCACCACCCCTTTTTGTTTTGTTCTGTTTTTTTGTGGTACTGGGGATTGAACTCAGGGGCCTTCTATCTCCAAGCTACAACCCATTCCAATTTTATTTATTCTTTATTTTAAAATGGGGTCTTGCTAAGATTCTGAGGGGCTCAGTAAATTATTGAGCCTGGCCTTGAACCTGTGATCCTCTTGTCTCAGCCTCCCAAATACTGAGATTATGGGCAGGTGCCACCACTCCCAGCTACATTTCTCCCCTTATTAATTGTTAATTTTTCCTTTTTCTCATTTGTCCTCTTTCTTGCTTTTTTTTACTTTTCCCCTGCTTTCATTTTGTAGGGCAGGAAAAAGAAAGTTCTTATTAATAAGGAACATATTGAAAGGAAACAAATGCCACCTTTAGCCTATTTAGTGGGAGTAAAATCATCCCTGGTTTATCAACAAAAATCATTGAATCAAATTATTACAGTAAATACAACACAAATGGTCTAATAAAGTACAAACTATTATCAATAGCAATGTGTGCATCATTTTTATGGTTTTCACTTGAGAACTTTTCTGTTAACAAAAATATACAAAATTAATAGTTTCATAGCCTTTTCCCTGAATCCTGATGAAATGAAATGAACCAATTAGATCTTGTTTTGTTAGCCTAATTTGTTGTGTTTCACATATTGAATAAAAGAAGGAGAGAGGAGAGAAG
>PVJS01034726.1:5425-21511 GCA_004027185.1 Glis glis
AAAAAAAAAAAAAAAAAAAAAAAAAAAAAAAAATATATATATATATATATATATATATATATATATATAATTCCTTAATTCAATAAACATTTTAAAAATACCTATTATGTCCTGGGTCCTATAATCAAGGTGCAGACATACTAGTACTTTAAATTCAATCAAATGATCCAAAACCACAAAGCATCCATTTTTTAAAAAAAAAGTGCATTGACCTCTTATTAAATATAGGAGAATATAAGGGATATAAAGTATTATAAGACACAATCTTATCCTTTAGGGACCTTGCAACATGGAAAATTATCAAATATAATCAAAGGGAACATATACTATAAATATGTTACGGGGCAGAAGTGTTACCACATAAGGGCAAGGCTCTATTGGTTGTCATACTGAGGTAGGATAGGAGAAATAAAATATTAGGTAGAAAAGAGATGAACTGGGAACGAAAAGGAAAATATAGTTTTAAAATCTAGAAACTTCATAATCCTTAACTTTACCTTACATGGTCTGTTCTATTTTAGGCAGAAGCTTCCATATGCCCACACCCGAGTTGCTTAGTAAACAAAGAATCCATAAGGAAGGTCACTCTCAGGCACCACCCATCAATGCCAGGAATCTGAGGATTTTGAGGAAGTCCAGACCTCCACCCTTGCTGTACACCCCCACCCACGGGGGTGGATGGGGGGCTCCTATTAAAGAACGTGAGACCCCAAAGTCGCTCTCCTTCTTGAGATGGCCCATGTTCTCCCTTGAGCGTGTACCTCCCACTTTCCTAAATAAACCTCTGTCTTTGTCTCTGACTGGCCCGTGCTGAAATTCTTTTCTGCCATGGAAGCCAAGGACTCCAACAATCCTGATTTCCTGAGGTGAGGAATGGACCCTTCACCCCCTGACAACTCTTCCTAAAAACTCTGGGTTGAATTGGCAGGAAAATGGGTTTTATTCAAAGGCAGCTTTGAAGGAAGCTAGAGGAAACGTTTATGTGTCGAATCACCATCTTCAGAGAACTCAGGGGCAAAGAATGCTTTTCTCAGAGAAGAGGCAGCCAAGTGGGAGGAAAGGCAGAAAATATACATACCCAGATTTAGATATCCAGAGCCTGTCAGTCTCAGGTTCCTCCATCCATCAGCCAGTGGGGGAGGAGCAGCTCTTCAGTCTTTACTCTCAGCATAAGGAAATGCAGAAAAAGCTGTCAGGAAGTTCAGAAGTTAAAGCAATTTGTAGATTTTAATCCTCAGTATGAGGAAGTTGCCCTTAATTTCAGTCTGTTTCTCATATGCAAAAAAAAAAAGGGTTGGACCTTACCTGACAACATATACAAAATTTTAAAAATTAACTTACAGTGATCAAAGGCTTAAGGTTCTAAAACTAAAACACTATTAGACAAAAACACAGGGTAGCGGGCATGGTGGCGCACGCTTGTAATCCTAGTACTTAGGAGGCGGAGACCAGAGGATCCGGGTTCCTGGCCAGCCTCAGCTACTTAGTGAGGCCCTCCGCAACTTCGTGAGACCCAGTTTCAAAATAAAGTATAAAAAATAGGGCCGGGGGTGTAGCTCGGAGGTAGAACGCCCCTGGGTTCCATCCCTGGTACCGCACAAAAAACAAAACAAAACAAAACAAAAAACACAGGGTAAAGCTTCATGACATTGAATTTGGCAATGATTTCTTAGATATAAACTGAAAGCATAGGGAACAAAAGAAAAAATAGACAAAATGTATTCCCCCCTTTTTTTTTGGTACCTCGGATTGAACCCAGGGGCATTCTACCTCCGAGCTGCACCCCCAGCCCTTTTATTTTTTGTTTTGAAACAGAGTCTTGCTAAGTGGCTGAAGTTGGCCTTGAACATCCCATCCTCCTATTTGAGCTCCCAAGTACTGGACTTACAAGTATATTCATCAAATTTTACAAATTTATGCATCAAAGGACACTGTTCCCAGGATAAAAAGGCAACTCAAAGAAAGGGAGGAAATATTTACCAATCACTTATCTGATAAGGGATTCACATCAGAATCTAGAGAGGTTGTAAAACTCAACAACAACCCAATTCAAAAATAGACATTTCTCCAAAGAAGTTATACAAATGATTGATAAGCTTAGAATATGATGCTTAACCTCACTAATAATTAGGGAAATGCAAATCAAAACTATAATCAAACTGGGCATTGTGGTGCACCTTTGTAATCCCAGTACTTGGGAAGGGCCAGCCTCAGGAACTTGTGAGGCCCTCTGCAACTTAGTGAGACTCCGATTCAAGATAAAGAATAAAATAGTGCTGGGGGTGTAGCTTAAAGGTAGAATGACCCAGGTTTCCATCCCCAGTTCCACACACACACACACACACAAAACAAACTACAATCAGATATGACCTCCTGCTCATTGTGATGGCTATTATCAGAAAACAAAATTCAACAAGTGGTGAGGATGTGAAGAAGTTGGAAAACTTTAACATGTACAATTGTACAGCCAAACATAGAATTAGTATTTGATTTAGCAATTCCACTTCTGTGTGTATTGAAAGAATTTTTTTGTTTTTTGCGGTACTGGAGATGGAACCCAGGGGCATTCTATCTCCAAGCTACACCCCCAGCCCTATTTTTTATTCTTTATTTTGAAACAGGGTCTCACTAAGTTGCAGAGGGCCTCACTAAGTAGCTGAAGCTGGCCGCAAACCCAGACCCTCGGGTCTCAGCCTCCCAAGTACTGGGATTACAAGCGTGTGCCACCACGCCCGGCTTGAAAGAGATTTGAAATGATATTTGTATACCTGTATTCACAGCAGCATTATTGACAATAGCAAAAGGGTGGAAATAACCCAAATAGCCATCAACAAATGAATAAAAAATATATATACAATGTTACAATATTGAGCCTTAAAAAAGGAATGATTTTTTTTGTGTGTGGGACTGGGGATTGAACCCAGAGGCATGCTACCTCCAAGCTACACCCCCAGTCCTATTTAATTTTTTTATTTTGAAACAGGGTCTCACTAGGTTCATGAGTCTCACTACTTACTGAGGCTGTCCTTGAACCTGTGATCCTCTGGTCTCAGCCTCCCAAGTACTGGGATTACAGGTGTGGGCCACCACACCTGGCTTAGGAATGTTTTTCTGATACATCTTATAACATAGATGAATCTTGAAGATATGCTAAATGAAATAAGGCAGACACAAAAGGACAAATATTGTTTGATTTTATTTATATTTTATTTATATGAGGCACCCGGAATAGTCAAATTCATAGCGACAGGAAGTAGAACATTGTTTACCAGGCCTACAGAGAGGGGGAAATGAGAAGATATTGTTTAATGGGTATGGAGTTTCAATTTGAGGAAAAGAAAAATTTGGGGAGATTCATATGGGTGATGATTGCCCAACAGTGTAAATGTAATTAATGCTACTAAACCACACATTTAAAAACTACCAAAAGGGAGCCGGGTGTGGTGGCGCACTCTTGTATTCCCAGTACTTTGGGAGGCGGAGACGGGAGGATTCGGGTTCGTGGTCAGCCTCAGCTTGCGCTCTCTCTCTCTCTCTCTTTCTCTCCTTAGCAAGGCCCTCCGCAACTTCGTGAGACCCGGTTTCAAAATAAAGTATAAAAAATAGGGCCGGGGGCGTAGCTCGGAGGTAGAATGCCCCTGCGTTCAATCCCTGGTACCGCAAAAAAAAAAAAAAAAAAAAACTACCAAAAGGGTAAATGTTCCGTTATTTGTATTTTATTGTGATTAAACAATAAAATTTAAAAAGCAAACAGCATACACAGAAAGTGATAAATGCTGTTAAGTATGGCACAAATAATCTTTCCCCTAAGGTGTTTCTCAGACTCCCTGTTTAAAATTTCAATCCTATTCCCACCCTGATATTTCTTATCCTCCATATTTACTTTGTCTCTCATGACTTATCACTATTTAATATTTTATAATTTTAACTGCCTACTTCTTTAGAATGTAAGCCACATAAAGGTAGAATTTTTTGCCTGTTTTTTGCTTTATAGTTAGTGACTACAACACAATGTAAATAGCCAGTAAATATTTTCTGAATGATAAAATGCCAAGGGAATTGAGAGGAAGGAAAAGTGACTTCCTGGGCAGTTAAAGAAAATCTTCAAAGAGAATGTAAATTTACCACCGCCACTGGCTTCACTGTTTCCTGGTTGTTTTACAGATGCTTTTATGTTTTCTTTCTCTCTTGTTGTTTTCCTTTGTGATCCGATGATTTTTTGTAATGGCATGCTTTGATTCCTTTCTCTCTCTTTTCTTTATTACTATAGGTGGTTTTTTCTTTCTTTCTTTTTTTTTTTTAGTTTCCTTTTGCGGTACCAGGGATTGAACCCACGGGCATTCTACCTCTGAGCTATGTCCCTGGCCCTATTTTTTATTCTTTATTTTGAAACAGGGTCTCAATAAGTTGCAGAGGGCCTAACTAAGTAGCTGAGGCTGGCTGCGAACCTGTGATCCTCCTGTCTCAGCCTCCCAAGTACTGGGATTATGGTTTTTGATTACCAAGAGACTTTCACAAAATATCTTGTCATTTTACTAGTCTGTTTTAAGCTAATAACAACTTAACTTTGATTGCATGTAGAAGTTCTGCACTTATACTCCCCCCACCTCATTTTGTTTTTGACGTAACACTTCAATTTATTTATTTATTTATTTATTGTACTGGGGATTAAACCTAGGGGTGTCCTACCACTGAGGTATATCAACCCTTTTAATTTTTTATTTGCTAAGTTACTGCATGCTGGTCTAGAACCTGTGATCCTCTGTCTTATCTTCCTCATGTACTAGGATTACAGGCGTGCACCACCATGTCTGGCTACATCTTTTTATGTTGTATCTCTGTTAACAAGTTAGTGTAGCCATAGTTATTTTTAATACTTTTGTATTTTAACTTTTATTCTAGAACTGAGCCGGGCATAGTGGCGCACGCTTGTAATCCCAGTACTTGAGAGGCTGAGACCGGAGGATCCAGGTTCGTGGCCAGCCTCAGCTACTTAGTGATGCCTCTGCAACTTAGTGAGACCCTGTTTCAAAATAAAGATTAAAAAGAAAATAGGGCTGGGGGTATAGCCCAGAGGTAGAATGCCCCTGGGTTCAATCCCCAGTACCGCAAAAAAAAAAAAAAAATAGAACTAAGTGGTATTTATATATCACCATTAGAGTATTATTCTAAATTTGACTATATATTTACCATTACCATTCAGTTTTTTTTGTTTGTTTGCTTGTTTTTTGTGGTACCTGGGATTGAACCCAGAGGTGTTCTACCTCCGAGCTACACCCCTGGCCCTATTTTTTATACTTTATTTTGAAACCGGGTCTCGCGAAGTTGCAGAGGGCCTCACTAAGTGGCTGAGGCTGGCCGCGAACCTGGATCCTCCAGTCTCCGCCTCCCAAGTACTAGGATTACAAGCGTGCGTCACCACGCCCGGCTACCATTCAGTTTTATTCAGTTGTCCCTAAGTATCCAAAGGGCATTGGTTCAGGACTCCCTCCCCCTGCAGACACCAAAGGCTGCAGATGTTCAAGTCCCTTATATAAAATGGCATATTATTTGCATATAGCCTATGCACATCTTCCCATACAATTTAAATAATATCTAGGTTACTTATAAGAATACAGTGTAAATACTATATAAACAGCATTATACTGCATTGTTTAGGAATGACAAGAAAAAGAGTCTTCACATTTTCAGTATAGGCACAATTTTTCCCAAGTATTTTCAGTTCATAGATGGTTGAATCCATGAATGTGAAACCCTACACTATGGAGAACTAACTATATTTTTATATTTTCGGGTTACGAATCAGAGGCCTTTCATTTCAGCTTGAAGAATTCTCTACCTTTCTTGTAAGACAGGTCTAATGGTGATGAACTCCATCAGCTTTTGTTTGTGTAGGAAAGACTTTCTCATTTCTTTTTTTTTTTTTTGCAGTACCGGGGATTGAACCCAGGGGCATTCTACCTCCGCGCTACACCCCAGCCCTATTTTTTTTTATACTTTATTTTGAAATCGGGTCTCAAGAAGTTGTGGAGGGACTCACTAGGTAGAGAAAGAGAGAGTGACAGGGAGAGAGAGAGCTGAGGCTGGCCGCGAACCCGGATCCTCCGGTCTCCGCCTCCCAAAGTACTGGGATTACAAGCGTGCGACACCACGCCCAGCAGACTTTCTCATTTCTGAAGAACACTTTTGCCAGGTAAAGTAATCTTGGTTGACATTTTTTTTTTCTTTCAGCACATTGAATACATCATTTTACTCTTTCCAGGACTATAATGTTTCTGCGGAGAAATACACTGATAACTTTATTGACATTCCCTTGTATGTGATATGCTTCACATAGAAATTGTATGTACCTGTAAGGATTTACAGGATTTGAATTCTTAAGGGGCAAAAGTGATTTGCTCATTATATTGGCAAAAAAGAAAACTATAGAACCTATTAGGTGTTGGTTAAGACGCTGGGCATGGTGGCGCACGCTTGTAATCCTCCTGAGACAGGAGGATCCAGGTTCGCGGCCAGCCTCAGCTACTTAGTGAGGTCCTCTGCAACTTAGTGAGACCCTGTTTCAAAATAAGGAATAAAAAATAGGGCTGGGGGTGGAACTTGGGGGTGGAACTCGGAGGTAGAATGCCCCTGGTTCAATCGCCAGTACCGCAAAAAAAAAAAAAAAAGTGTTGGTTAGGGAGGCAAGGAAACTGCTACTTTGAAACAATGTTGCTAAGGAATATAGGTTGACACAGCAATTTGGATAGATTTTTGGAAGAATATATTTAATTAAATAATTAATTAATTAATGTACTAGGGATTGAATCCAGAGGCATTCTACCTCCAAGTTATACCTCCAGCACGATTTTACTTCTTATTTGGAAACAGGGTCTCACTAAGTTGCAGAGGGCCTCGCTAAATTGCCAAGGATGCTTCGAACCTGTGATCCTCCTGTCTCAGCCTCCCAAGAACTGGTATTACAAGTGTGTGCCACCACGTCCGGCTATATTAAATTTAAAATATACATTCTCTATGATCCAGCAATGTCCCTTTTTTGAATCTCTCATGCAGAAATTCTTGGACATGTACACAAGGAGGGAAACTGAGGTACAAGAGTAAGCAACTTCACAAAGGTCATCACATAATTGACACGAGGGTCAAAAGTCAGTATATAAGGCATTTTAGAAAAGAATCTGGCACATAATAAGCACTATATAAACATCTGCTCACAGTATATATCGGCTAATTGTATTTTCTTTGAATTTCCAACATAAAGCTTTTGTGTTTTGCCCAATTGATTCAAAGCATTTTCAATCTGTATGAGCTTTTTTGTTTTGTGGTACTTGGGATTGAACTCAGGGGCATTCTACCTCTGGGATACACCTCCAGTCTTTTTTATTTTTTGTTTTGAAACAGGAGCTCAGATATCCAAGCTTTAAAAAATGCTCATAATGAAAGCCAGGCGTGGTGGCTTTCATTATGGGAGGCCGAGACAGGAGGATCACAGGTTCACGGCCAGCCTCAGCTACTTAGTGAGGCCCTCCGCAACTTAGTGAGACTCTGTTTCAAAATAAAGAATAAAAAACAGGGCTGGGGGTGTAGCTCAGAGGTAGAATGCCCCTGGGTTCAATCTCCAGAGTTATATTAACTTGCTCAGAATTTATTTCATAAGAAGATAATATTCAAATTCAAATGGGATTTTCAGAACAACTGGCCAATAAAGAGATTAGATAGCTAGCTGTGAAAGACGATATAGGGAAGGCTGAAAAGTCATTCAGGCCTCACTGGCTCCCTGGAACATTCTTCATCCTCAGCACAGAACATGATCTTTCACTTGTGTATTTCTCCTGCTAGCTACTCAGGGCACAGATTCAGAGGCTCATCCAATACAGCGCTTGATACGTAAACACATCCCAGTAAGATCTGAAGAATAAACAATAATAAATTAACAAATATATGTGACAAAATGCCCCTTCTGATTTTTAGCACAAGAGATAAAGCCAGGTCTACCTGACCAAAAACATGTATTAAAATCAGCTTGCCAGGTGTGGTGGCACAGGCCTGTAACCCCAGTACTTGGGAGGCTGAGACAGGAGGATCTCAGGTTCAAGGCCAGTCTCAGCAACTTAGCAAAACCCTCAGCAACTTAGTAAGAACCTGTTTCAAAATAAAAACTGAAAAAAGGGCTGGGGGTTTAGCTCAGAGGTAGAATGTTTCTGGGTTCAATCCCTAGTACCAAATAAAAAAGTAAAATCAGCTTTAACTGGAAACGAGGAACTTGTTGGGAGGAGAAAAGGAATGTTGAGTTTGGGGGGGGCTGTTTAAACATATTGAACTGAAACAAAAGATCTATTTCACAATTTGTTGCTAGCAATTTTCCTACTGTCTCTTGCAAAACTGATGAGAAAATCAGTTCAAATAAGAAAAAAGAATGTTGAGTTGCGTAAATGGTACTGTTTAAACATAAAAAATGTGAATGCCAGGCCTTTGCCCCAGAAACTTGCTGACTGCACCATGAAATCAATTTCCCAAATCATAGTTAGCTAGGCCAAGAAATGTAGTTTTAGGGGTCTCCATGTAGACTGGACAAGGCTTTGGTGTGTATAAGAATTGAAGTCCTTGAAGTTAAGAACCACCTAGATGGACAAATGTCTTTCCAAAAGATTGTAACAAATGTAAACTAACCAGCAAACTATAAAAATGTCACTCCCATCCATATTTTATATTATTGGAGATTATTAAGTTTTAATTACTTAATTGTAATATGTAACACATGGAGGAGTGCTTCAGTGAAATAGCACTTGTCTGGCATGCATGAAGCCCTGGGTTCAATCCCCAGCAGCACACACAAACACAAACACACACGATATACATACATACACTTATATATAAAATATATTTAATATACAAATTAAATATTATATATAAATATGTAGGTTAAATATATATTTCTATATTTAATTTTAATCTATAATAGCTAGAAGTATGCTTCAGTGATACATGCATGAGGCCCTGGGTTTAATCTCTTGCAACACACACACACACACACACACACACTCACACACACACACACACACACACACACACTCTATGTGTGTGTGTATGTATATATATATATATATATATATATATATGTTTTTTTCTTGTCACCTTGTTTCAATTCACTTTCTTTTTGAACAGCTAAGTTTTCCTTCCATTATTAGTTGAGCTCTTTCTCTATTCTAGGCACATTTCTTGATGCTTATAGAATGAAGAGTCAGCAAAATAAAGGTCCCTGTCTTCTAGGAAAGGAAATGACACTAAACAATGATACAATAAATAATGAAATGGAGCTGAGCATGGTGGTGCATGCCTGTAATTCCAGGACTTGGGAGGCTGAGACAGGAGGATTACAGGTTCAAGGCCAGCCTCAGCAACTTAGTGAGACCCTGTTTCAAAATAAAAAAATAAAACAGGGCTCGGGAGTGTAACTCAGAGGTAGAATGCCCCTGGGTTCAATCCCCAGTGACACACACATACAAAAAAAAATTAAAGAAATCATGTAGCATGTTAGATGATAGCAAGTTTAAAGGGGGAAAAAAAGAAAGCTGGATAAGGGGCATCAAGGAGTGCTGCACTGGGAAGTGTTGGGCATTTTGTCATATTAACCAGGGTGATCAAATGGTCAGGAGAGAGCTGACTGAGAAGAGGAGATTTAAGCAATGACGAGTGCAGGAAAGGGCAGCTATCTACAAGAGTGTTTTCAGAAGGGAGAACAAAAGCCTTAAGGGGGAGTGGGCCTGGCCAGTTCAAGGGACAGCAGGGAGGCCTGAGAGGCTAGAGAGACCCCTGGGAAATGAGTGGCTAATGAATTAGAAAAGAATGGGGAGGAGAGAGAAAGACAAATCATGTCAGGCAGGACTTCTAGACCATTTTAAGGACTTGGGATTTTACTGAATAAAGTAGGGAGTCATTACGATGTTTTAGTAAGAGTGGACTGACCTCCTGGTACATGCTGTAAAGGATCTGTTCTTGCTTTTAGAACAGACAATAAAGAGGCAAGAGAGGAAGCATGATGGGCCCACGAATGGAGCAACCATGGTGGCCATGAAGGGGACCATGTGTGGTCCCTTGTCATAAACTCACCAAGCTGATATAGCCACCGTTGCCTCTGAATGCTCAACCTGCCAGAAACAGAAACTGGTGCTGGATTCCCAATATGGCACTCTTTATTGAGGGAGCAATTGACAAGTTGACTGCATTGGGTCCTTTGCATGCTGCAAGCAACTTGTTCTTACAGACATTCATTCCTGGTATAGGTTTCCATTTCTTGCCCACAGAGCTTCAGCCTATACCACTATACAGGAATTCACAGAGTGCCTAGGCATAGCATCTCACCCAACACAGCATCTGACCAATGGACCCACTGGGATGAGCACTGCTCATCTTACCTTTAAGAAAAAACTTACCTGTGAGAAGTGTAGTTAGCTATCAGTAATTTATGGGCAACCCCAAGCTACTGAGCATGGCTGGTATACCAGAGTCTGGTAATTGTTATCTAACCAGGGATCTCTCTAATGGGTAGCCATTACTACAGAGCTGTCCCATTGGGTTGGTTGACACTTTGTCAAATCTGCATAGAGTCCCAATCCTTCTCTGACCAATTATGCTTCCCTCTCTCCTTCGTTGCAACAGGAAACATATCAGCTTTGTGGTATCTTGCTTCCTCCCCTTTATTTTTCACATTTGATACCCACTAACAAAATACTCGTACTCCTAACTCTTGTTTCAGTGTCTGAATTTATATAGTGAACTGAATCTCTTATAAATAAGTGAATCGAGCCCGGCGTGGTGGCACACGCTTGTAATCCCAGTACTTTGGGAGGCGGAGACCGGAGGATCTGGGTTCGCGGCCAGCCTCAGCTCTCTCTCTCTCTCTCTCTCTCCCCGTCTCTCTCTGTCTACCTAGTGAGGCCCTCCACAACTCCGTGAGACCCGGTTTCAAAATAAAGCATAAAAAAATAGGGCTGGGGGTGTAGCGCGGAGGTAGAACGCCCCTGGGTTCAATCCCTGGTACCACAAAAATAAATAAATAAATAAATAAATAAATAAATAAATAAAATAAGTGAATTGTAGGGCTGAGAAACCTGGAGTATGGGAGCAGATGAAGGCTGAGGAAGCCAGAAGTCTTGGCTTAGAAGACAGAAGATAGTTTTTAAGCTCAATTGTTATGTTATGGGTTGAAACTATTTTTAAAGTATTCGTAGGCTGGGCGTGGTGGCGCACGCTTGTAATCCCAGTACTTTGGGAGGCAGAGACTGGAGGATCCGGGTTCGCGGCCAGCCTCAGCTCTCTCTCTCTCTCTCTCTCCCTGTCTCTCTCTCTCTCTACTTAGTGAGGCCCTCCGCAACTTCGTGAGACCCGGTTTCAAAATAAAGTATAAAAAATAGGGCTGGGGATGTAACACAGAGGTAGAACGCCCCTGGGTTCAATCCCCGGTACTGCAAAAAAAAAAAAAAAAGGTAAAGTATTCGTAAATTGTAGTATGCTTCAAAAATGCCTTTAATAACGAGTTGAAAACCTTTATTACAATAAGAAAATATTTTTGTACTTGGCAAAATGTCACCACTCTACAAACATCCAGAATTTGGAAAGAGGTTTTATGACTATAAAATTAGTGTCATAAATCACTAGTCAGCTTATAAACAATGGAGAAGGGAGCCATGCTCAACAGCTAGGCCGGGTCGTGGTTTCATTGTGCTTTTTTTCTACTTTGGTGTTAAGGTATCTCTCTAGAGTGGCCATAAGCCAGGGTAGCCACTCATTAGGTCAAGCGCTAATGGGGTAGGGTTGGGTTCCGGTGTGTTGGTCAGATGAGACACAATGAGAAGGTGGAACCAAAATGCTCAAAGCAGAAGATCTCAGAGGTCAGGAGTGCCGTCAGGAGGCCTATGGAAAGTCTGAAGGCATCAGGGAGCTCAACCAGCAGGTGGGGAGTGGGATTGGGGGAAGATGTAGAGCTAAGCCCTTATGAAGGTCCATGGGAATTATCCACTAGGCTTTCCTGTGGGGGGACGTTTGAGGATTGGTAAAGAAAACTTGCTTATTTGCACGACTCTGGTGTTAACCATTAGCTTTCATTGTGGTCACAGCTGTGTACGACAAGTGGGTTTTGAGACACTGGGATGAAGGACAAGTGGGCTATATTGCAAACAACCACATGGGAAAGGGAAGTTTAACTAGGCCAAAGGTGATAGGGTTCAAATGGATTTCAAATAAGTCATGTCAGGCCTAAAAACAGATGCTAAGGCAGCAACTACGTGAACCAAATTTATGACGAGTGTTTTGCCTATGGAAGGACTTACATGGAACTGTTATTTTTCTGAATAGGATCCAGGATCAGACTGTCCATCATTGTATTTCTGACACAAAGCCTGGTAGAGTGTAGGTACTCAGAGAACATTCGATGGGTAGACTGATACCCTGCAGAATGCCATCTGTCAGGGTAGACACTCTTGAGTAAGGCCTA
Source organism: Glis glis (assembly GCA_004027185.1). Taxonomy (NCBI): domain Eukaryota; kingdom Metazoa; phylum Chordata; class Mammalia; order Rodentia; family Gliridae; genus Glis; species Glis glis. The sequence goes on from PVJS01034726.1 coordinate 17,916, forward strand.
CAGGATTCCAAGGGAGTTCCCTAATATGAACTCACATTTGGGGAGTCTCTCTCTCTCACATCACATCACCTCCACCAGCAAAGCTTGTCAGCTCTGTCTTCAATAAATCCAGAACCCAACCACTTCTTACCACTTGTGTGTCTTCTACCCTGACACATGTCACCGCTGTCATCTGGATTAATTCAATAACCTCCTAACTGATCTCTCTGCATCCTTGCCTCCTCTAATAAATTCCCCATCCAGAAATCAAAGCAATCCTTTCTAAGTCACAGCAGGACACTTCTCTGCTTTAACACTCCAATGACTTTTCATGTTACTCAGAATTAAAGCCAAAGTCTCAGCCATGCTTTCCACCCATAGCCCCACCTGTCTCTTCATCAGCAGCTCCCTGGCTTCTTTGGCTGAGCCCTTTATTATTCCTTCCATATGCTTGGTATATTTCTACCTCATGGCCTTGCATCTATCTGCACATGAAAAGTGCAATATGTGTGTGAACGTTTATGGCTAATACTGTTGTTTCCCCTATTTGGTTCCCTCTCATTTTCCATAGTAACTGCATGGCTGGCTTCTTTGCTTCTCTCTACTCTAGTTTCACCCCATCAGGGAGACTTCCCTTGATTAACCTGTGTGTCAGTCTGGATCTTAGAAGAAAAAATAGATGTCACATGCAAATTAGGTATTTTATGGGTTATATCCTCCCTCACCACCAAAAATAAAAAGATACATTGAGGACCGAAACCCCAGTACCTCAGAATGTGATCTTATTTGGAAATGGGGTCATTATAGAAGGAATAGGTTAGATGAAATCATACTGAAGTCATTCAGGGTGAGCGCTTCATCCAATATGACTGGTGTCCTATGTTTCAGAAAAGCCCAGTGTATGAGAACTGGCTGCCAACGGTGGAAGGTGCCAAGAGACCAAACAAAGAAGCTGATGAATCCAAGATTGCACGAAATGTAATTTATTAGGGACTTATGAACAAAAGTGTGCCTTGGGTGACAGCAAGACAGGAGGATTCCTTGCCCCCAAAGGCAGGAGAAAAGGATTTATGTTGTTAAGTTAGACAGAGGTGGGCCTCAGCCAACCTTAATATACCTGGGCTTTCTCAAAAACTATTAATGTAGCTGGGCATGGTGGTGCACACTTGTAATCCCAGTACTTGGGAGGCAGAGACCGGAGGATACGGGTTCGCGGCCAGCCTCAGCTACTTAGTGAGGCCCTCCGCAACTTTGTGAGACCCGGTTTCAAAATAAAGTATAAAAAATAGGGCTGGGGGTGTAGCTCAGAGGTAAAATGCCCCTGGGTTCAATCCCCAGTACTGCAAAAAAAAAAAAAAAAAAAAAGAAAGAAACAGTTCAGGGGCATGATACAAAATGCTCAACTATCTTTTATTGTATATATGTGGTACTGGGGATTGAACCCAGGGACATTCTACCTCCGACCTACACCCCCAGCCCTTTTTATTTTTTGTTTTGAAACAGGGTCTTATGCTGGGTGTGGTGGCACACGCTCATAATCCCAGTACTTGGGAGACTGAGAACAGAGGATCTCAGGTTTGCGGCCAGCCTCAGCTACTTAGTGAGGCCCTCTGCAACTTAGTGAGACTGTGTTTCAAAACAAAGAATAAAAAGTAGGGCTGGGGGTGTAGCAGGGAGGTAGAATCCCCCTAGGTTCAATCCCCAATACTGCAAAAAAAAAAACAAAAAAACCCAGGGTCTTGCTAGGTTGCTGAGGCTAGCCTGGAACCTGTGATCCTTCTGTCTCAGCCTCCCAAGAACTAGGATTAAAGGCGTGCGCCACCATGCCTGACTTCAACTATTTTGATGACTGTTTTTATCTTATAGGGTTTTGGATGCATGCCAGGGTCACTTGGCAGGAAATGGTGGTTATGACCAAGATGCCAAGAGTCAAGTTAAGATAGATCTTGACACCTTATAAGAAGAGACACAGGGACACAGATACAAAAAGGGAGAAAGCTGTATAATGATAGAGGTAGAGACTGAAGAGCTACAGCTGCAAGCTAAGGGATGACAAGTACTGCCGTAAAACAACCAGCAGCGAGGAGACAGAGAAGAATTCTCCCTGGCAGACAGAGAGACAGACAGACTCTGACTGTGTTATAGCTGCCCTAATAAATTATTTTAGGTATAATTCCAGGAAGATTCAACGAAGGGACTCTACAATGATGTGGGAAAAAGTATAGGGAAACTACAGGAGAGTGCAGGACTCTGGAGTGAGAAACAAGACTGTCTTGGCCTGAAGGGGCAAGGTAAGGAGCAGTTGCTAGAATCTGTGAGTCCCCTGGAGAGGAGCCACCTTACAGAAGCAGTGCCCTTGTATCAAGTGCACTGCCATACACAAAGAGGAATAAATTCCCTCACTTGCTCTCCTCCCTCTGCCTCCTGCTGAGACTCTCCAGGAAGCCAACTGAGGGCCTCTGGATAGGTCAGCCTTCTTGGGACTAATTGCTGGGTGAAGAAGGGGAAGAAAAGTGATGGGGATAAAACACATCTAAAACATTCTTTGTAGCAACAGTCCTTTTCCCCAGTTCTATTGATCCTCTTCAAGTGCTTTTTAAAAATAATAGTACTTATCATCACCTGATGAATTATATGTATTATTTTGATACTAGGGATTGAACCCAGAGGTATTCTACCTCCAAGCTTCAATTTTATTTCTTATTTCAAAACAGAGTCTCACTAGGTTGCTGAGAGCCTTGCTAAGTTGCTGAGGCTGGCTTTGAACCTGTGATCCTCCTGTCTCACCCTCCCAAATACTGGGATTACAAGCGTGCGCCACCATTCCCGGCTTTACATGTATGTTTTGATTGTTAGTTCCTTATATTTATCAAATTATTGTCCTACTAAAATACAAATTCCATGAGGGCAGAGAGTATCTACCTACTATATCTCTAGCACCTTGAACAGTTTCTGGTTTGAACAGTCTCAAAAACTATTTGTGGAATGAATGAATTGTGTGAAGTCTGGTATTTACAGCCTTGTGCTATGGTTTGGATATAGTTTAATGTTTTCCCCAACAGTTTGTGTGATGAAATTTAATCCACATTGTGAGGTATTATTAAGATGGTGGAAACTTCACTGACTATGGTATCTATGGGTTGGGCCTTTGGGAGATCAGGATTAGATAATGTCATCAGGGTTGAGCCCCCATGATTGAATACTGGTGGCTCTATAAGAAGAGGGAGAGAGACCCAACATGCACACTGTCTCTTTCCATGTGGTGCCCTGTGACACCTTGGGCTCTACCATCAAGGAAGCCATTAACAAATGACGCGGCTAGACCTTGCACCTCCAGAACCATGACATGAGCCCAAATAATTTTGTTCTTTTTTTTTTTTTTCGGTACTGGGGGTTGAACCCAGGGGCTTTCTACCTCTGAGCTCCACACCCAGCCCTATTTTTTTATTCTTTATTTTGAAGCAGGGTCTCACTGAGTTGCGGAGGGCCTCACGAAGTAGCCAAGGCTTGCTGTGAACCCGGATCCTCTGGTCTCCGCCTCCCAAGTACTGGGATTACATGCGTGCACCACCACACCTGGCATCTTTTTTCTTTCTTTCTTTTTTTTTTTTTTCGGT
>PVJS01034727.1:0-21411 GCA_004027185.1 Glis glis
GCGTGGTGGCGCACGCTTGTAATCTCAGTACTTGGGAGGCTGAGACAGGAAGATGGCAGGTTCGCGGCCAGCCTCAGCTACTTAGTGAGGCCCTCCGCAACTTAGCGACACCCTGTTTCAAAATAAAAAGTAAAATAGAGCCGGGCGTGGTGGTGCACGCCTGTAATCCCAGTACTTGGGAGGCTGAGACAGGAGGATCACAGGTTCGAGGACAGCCTCAGCTACTTAGTGAGGCCCTCCGAAACTTAGTGACACCCTGTTTCAAAATAAAGAATAAAAGCCGGGCGTGGTGGCGCACGCTTGTAATCCCAGTACTTTGGGAGGCGGAGACCGGAGGATCCGGGTTCGCGGCCAACCTCAGTTCTCGCTCTTTCTCTCTCTCTCTCTCTCTCTCTCCCTGTCTCTCTCTCTCTCTCTACTTAGTGAGGCCCTCCGCAACTTCGTGAGACCTGGTTTCAAAATAAAGTATAAAAAATAGGGCCGGGGGTGTAGCGAGGAGGTATAACGCCCCTGCGTTCAATTCCCGGTACTGCAAAAAAAATAAAATAAAATAAAGAATAAAAAATAGGGCTGGGAGTAGAATGCCCCTGGGTTCAATCCCCAGTACCGCAAAAAAAGTTATTTAATGTAATAAAATATGCATAATAATTACACAAATTATACTATTATAATTAATAGCTAAATTATTATATAATATAATTACATAGTTCATATCTAACATATAGTAATATACGGTATTATGGTTATAATTATAATTACATCAATTATTCTATAATTAATTGTATATTATTTTTAAATCATCATTTTATATACTAATTTATTAAAACATTTCTCTTATACATTTTTTTTTGCGGTACCGGGGATTGAACCCAGGGGCGTCTTACCTCCGAGCTACACCCCCAGCCCTATTTTTTACCCTTTATTTTGAAACCGCGTCTCACAAAGTTGCGGAGCACCTCACTAAGTAGCTGAGGCTGGCCGCAAACCCGGATCCTCCGGTCTCCGCCTCCCAAGTACTGGAATTACAAATGTGCGCCACCACGCCCGGCTCTCTTATACATTTTATAAGCATACTTTTTTTGTGATACCCAAAGGCATTGAACTCAGAGACACTCTACCTCTGAGCTACACCCCCAGCGCTATTTTGTTTTTTATTTTGAAACCGGGTCTCACTAAGTTGTGGAGGATCTCACGAGGTTGCTGAGGCTGGCTGAGAACCCGGATCCTCCTGTCTCAGCCTCCCAAGTACTGGGATTAGAGGTGTGTACCAGCATGAGACAGGAGGCTGAGACAGGAGGATTGCAGTTTTGAGGCCAGCCTGGGGCAATTTACCAAGACCTTGTCTCAAAATAAAGAATAAAATAGAACTGGGATGTAGCTCGGAGGTAGAATGCTTCTGGGTTCAACCTCTGGTATCAAATAAAAAGAAGAAAAAAATTTATAAAACATAAAATTTAAGGCTGGTCATGGTGGCATATTCCCAAGTAATCCCAGTACTTGGGAGGCTGAGGCAAGAGGATTGCAGGTTAGAGGCTAGCTTGAGCAGTTTAGCAAGGCCCTCAGCAACTCAGTAAGACCCTGTTTCAAAATAGAAAATAAAATAGGAGGCCGGGCGTGGTGGCGCATGCTTGTAATCCCAGTACTTGGGAGGCCGAGACTGGAGGATCCGGGTTCAAAGCCAGCCTCAGCTACTTAGTGAGGCCCTCTGCAACTTAGTGAGACCCGGTTTCAAAATAAAGTATAAAAAATAGGGCTGGGGGTGTAGCTCGGAGGTAGAATGCCCCTGGGTTAAATCCCCGGTACCGCAAAAAAAAAAGTAATATAGAGATTAAATAACTAAATATAAAGTTATAATGTAAATTTGTAATAGAATAATAATGTTGGCAGTAACAGTAACTCCACCTGCTCCCACACACACGTTTCCTTTTTCACGTTGTGCCCCGGAGAGGAGCAGGAGCGTGCTAATTTAGTGTCAGCAGCAGCTCAGAGAGGTTAGGCAAGCTCCCCAGGTCACACAGCGAGGGGCAGGCGGGGCGCGAGGCGGGCCAGCCTGCCAACCACCTGGCCCTCGCAGGTCTTCATCGCCCAGACGGTGCTGCAGAACCCGCCCGTGATGAGCGTCACCGGGCAGCTGCCCCGGGCCACCGAGCGGCAGCTGCTGATCTACCTGCGCGTGGCCACCTGGAACCAGATCCTGGACCCCTGGGTGTACATCCTGTTCCGCCGCGCCGTGCTGCGGCGCCTCCACCCGCGGCTCAGCACGCGGCCCCGGGCGCTGTCCCTGCGGCCACAGCTCGCCCCGGGCACCCGGCTGCAGTAGCGCCCGGACAGACTGCGCAGGCCCGTGAGCCCGGGTCCTCTTCCCGCGTCTCTGCAGCTGCAGCGCCTGGTGCACGACGGCTGGAGCCGCAGGACCGGGGACTCTGCCTGTCATCAGCCCTGGGGACCCCTTCCAGACGCTCCCCACTCTGCGCCTGCTTCCCTTCTCAGAGTCCCCATCCTCTCTGAGGTCCCCTGGACCTTCCGGAGCCCCCTCCCTGTCTCCGAGCCCCTGCCAGTCCAAGCACGAAATTTGGGGGGCATCCGCAAGGTGTGGGACTTGGGAAGCTCAGAATGAGCAAATCTTCCAGATCTTTCCTGACCCCTCCAGAAATGGGATGCTGTGACCCCCCTAAGGGCACCTGCTTGCTGGGGGACAGCTGGCTGCCTTTGAGACCAGGACCTGGGGAGGCGCTGCTCAGAAATGAAGGAATGTGAGGGGGGGGACGCCCCTGCTGCCCAAATCCCTGCAGCCCTGGCTTCACTGTCCTGGGGCCTGGGGAGTTAGGTGTTTAAATGCTGCCCAGAGCCGGGCGTGGTGGCGCACACTTGTCATCCCAGTACTTGGGAGGCTGAGACCGGAGGATCGCAGGTTCGCGTCTAGCCTCAGCTACTTAGGCCCTCCGCAACTGAGAACCTGTTTCAAAACAAAGAATAAAAAATAGGGCTGGGGGTGTAGCTCGGAGGTAGGATGCCCCTGGGTTCAATCCCCAGTACACAATAAAATAAATAAAATAAAAAGAGACAGGGGTTTTAATTTGGAGGTAGAATCCCCAGTACCAAAAAAAAAAAAAAAAAGAGCGGGAGGGGCCCTGGCGGTGGGGAGGAATCCCGTGTCCTCTGTCCTCAGCCGCACTGCGGGCTGCTGGAGACCTTGATGTCCCGTATGCCCGCTGCCTGGCTGGACCGGGGGTGGCATCCCTGGGGCACCTTCTTGCTGCAGGTCTGCGAGCTCAGCCCACAAAGTGCTGAATAAGTGCTTGGCACGCAGTAGGTGCTTTGCAAGCCCTCAGAGTTGCCATGCATCCCCTCGCTGACCCCCCAAATGACTCACGCAGATGCGGGGGTGCAGGAGCCTTTATTCATGGTGGCCAGCCTTGGGAGAGGAGCCAGCGCCTCCTGCCCCTTCCCCTCCCAGACGGGATCTGCTTACACCTGAGCAGCCAGGCCCGGTGAAATGGAGCCCCTGTTTCCACCCTCCCTCCCCCACCAGGGAATGAGGTCACCTGCTGGGTCTGGGGTGGGGGGCGCAGGAGCTGAGGATGTCAGTCGGAGCTTCCCGTGCTGGGCGGGGACCCTGGCTCCCCAGTAGTGGTGGAGGGGTTGGGCCCCTGAGCTGGGGGTACCCAGGGCTGGGAACCCAGTGGGTATGCCCTGGGGGAGGAATCAGGAATGACAGGCACTGTGGGTGGGGTGGCCTTCTGGGGTCCCAGCTGGGGTTTGGGGAGAAGGGCTGGCTTCTGGGACTTTGAGGGGCCCAGGGACTGGGGAACCAGGTGGGTGGTGGGGTGACCTTGCCCGGGGCCAGGGCTGGCCTGGTTCCCCCGGACCAGATCGTGGGGCTGAGGCAGAGGTCTGGGGGCCTTGCTAGGGGCTGGGGTTGGGCCCGGGGACTGAGGCTGGGTTGGGGCAGGGAGATCGGGCTGGGTTCTAGGGTGGAGGCCAGGGGTCTGTGGGTGGAGCCCGTTTCTAGAGCTGAGTTGGATTCTGGAGCCCATGTGGGTTCTAGAAACAGACTGGGTTCCAGAATTTAGGTGGGTTTCAGGGCCGGGCTGAATTCTGGCGCTGGGCTGGGTGTCTGTGCTGAGCCGGGTCTCAGAGCTGGGCTGGGTTCTGGAGCTGAGCTGGACTTCAGAGCTGGGCTGGACTCTTGCACTGACCTCGGCCCCCAAACTGAGCCGGATTCCAGAACTGGCTGGAATTCTGGAACTAAAGGGGGTTCCAGAGCTGGCTTGGGGTGTGTCCTGGAGCTGGTGTCTAGAGCCTGGCAGGGTTTTCGAACCAGGCTGGATCCCAGAGGTTGGTTGAGCTCCTAGGTAGCCCTGGGTCCTGGATCCAGGCCTGCTCTCAGAACTAGACAGGGTCGTGAAGCCTGGCTCTGTGGCCACACTGGACAGTGTCCCTGAACTAGACTGGGTTCCAGAGCTGACCTGGGTTCTGGATTTCGGCTGGGTCTCATCAGTTGACTGTGGTTCAGAGCTGGATGCGTTTTCAGGGCCAGTCTGTGCTCTGGAGCTGAGCTGAGCTCTGGGGCCGGATGGGATGACCGAGCTGGACTGGGCTCTGGAGCTTGGCCAGGTCTTGAAGTCGGTCTGGGTCCCAGAGTGGGACCGCATTCTGGAGCTGGTCTGCGTTCCGCAGGGAGAGCGGAGCTTCATGCCTCGCTGAGCTCTGGAGCTGGGCCTGGCTGGAGCCGAAGGCTGCTCTCCAGAGCTGGACTCGTTGCTGGGGCTGCGCTGGGATGCAGGGCGGGGGTAGGTGCTTGGGAGCAGGTGGGTTTCAGAGCAGGGTTGAGTTGTGGTTCTGAACTGGGAGGCAATGTGGATCTGGCTTCCTGAGCTGGTCTGGGCTCTTGAATCGGGCTGGGTTTGAGAGCCGCCTTTGGATCCTGAGCTTACTGGTGCTCCGTACCTGGGCTTGACTCTCACCAGGGTTCCAAACCCAGCTGGCTTTGCAGAGCTGACCTGAGTGGCCCTGTGGGCCTGGGCCACAGAGGCGTCTAGAGTCCCAGAATCCAGTCGGTTTTTATAGCTGGGCTTGGTCTCAGAGCTGGATTGGGTTCCGGAACTGGGACTGATCTCCATACTGGGCTGGATATTTAAAGTTGTCTGGGTTCCAGAACTTGGCCTGATGTCAGGTCTCGGCTGGAGTTCAGAGCCAGGCTTAGTCTCAGAGCTGCCCTGGGCTCCAGAGTCTGACTTGGTCTCTGAGCTGAGCTGGGGTCTAGAACAGGGTTTGGTCTCAGAGCTCAGCTGGGTTCTGGAGCTAGGCTTGGTCTCAGAGATGAGTTTGGTCTCAGAACCTGGCTGGGTTCTGGAGGTGGGCTGTACCTCTGAGCTGGCCTGAGTTCTAGAACAGGGTTTGGTCTCAGAGCTGATCTGGGTTCTGGAACTGGGCTTGGTCTCAGAACTGGGTTTGGTCTCAGTGCCTGGCTGGGATCTGGAGGTGGGCTGTACCTCTGAGCTGGCCTGAGTTCTAGAACAGGGTTTGGTCTCAGAGCTCAGCTGGGTTCTGGAACTGGGCTTCATCTCAGAGCTGAATTTGGTCTCAGAGCTGAGCTGGGTTCTGGAGCTGGACTTGGTCTCAGAGCTGAGTTTGGTCTCAGCACCTGGCTGGGATCTGGAGGTGGGCTGTACCTCTGAGCTGGCCTGAGATCTAGAACAGGGTTTGGTCTCAGAGCTGAGCTGGGTTCTGGAGCTAGGCTTGGTCTCCGTGCCTGGCTGGGATCTGGAGGTGGGCTCTATCTCTGAGCTGGCCTGAGTTCTAGAACAGGGTTTGGTCTCAGAGTTGAACTGGATTCTGGAGCTAGGCTTGGCCTCAGAGCCTGGCTGGGATCTGGAGGGGGGCTGTATCTCTGAGCTGGTCTGAGTGCTAGAACAGGGTTTGGTCTCTGAGCGGAGCTGGGTTCTGGAGCTAGGCTTGGCCTCAGAGCCTGGCTGGAATCTGGAGGGGGGCTCTATCTCTGAGCTGGTCTGAGTTCTAGAACAGGGTTTGGGCTCAGAGCTGAACTGGGTTCTGGAGCTAGGCTTGGTCTCCGTGCCTGGCTGGGATCTGGAGGGGGGCTCTATCTCTGAGCTGGACTGAGATCTAGAACAGGGTTTGGTCTCAGAGCTGAACTGGGTTCTGGAGCTAGGCTTGCCCTCAGAGCCTGGCTGGAATCTGGAGGGGGGCTCTATCTCTGAGCTGGCCTGAGTTCTAGAACAGGGTTTGGGCTCAGAGCTGAACTGGGTTCTGGAGGTAGGCTTGCCCTCAGAGCCTGGCTGGGATCTGGAGGGGGGCTCTCTCTCCCAGCGGGCCTGGGCTCTGGAGCATGGCTTGGCCTCAGGTCTGGGCTTGGTTTCAGAGCTGGGCTGCGCCCTGGAGCAGGGCCGGGCTGCAGAGAGGGGTTGGGCCTCCGGACTGGACTGGATTCTAGCGGTGAACTTGGCCTCGGAGCTGGGCCGGGTCTCGGGTCTGGCCTGGGCTCTGGAGCAGGGCTGGGCTTCAGGCTGGGGCGGGGGCGGCTGGGGCGGGGGGCTGGGCTCTGGGCTGGGGCTGCGCTCGGCCCCGGGGCAGACTAGCCACAGGCCTCCCTGGCCTCGCCAATGGCGGCCCACACCTCCACCACAAACTCGTCCGGGAAGGCAAACTCGCCCAAGACGGAGTCTAAACAGCGCGCAAACTCCTGGACGCTCGCGGTCTTCTTGGACGTGTCCACCATGGTGGCCGCTGAGGGCGAGCAGGGGGCGTGGTTGGGGCGTGGCTTCGCGGGCCCCGCCCCCTCCCGAGGACTCCGCCCCCAGGCGCCCCCCAGCTTACCCTGGCCCCTTACCCAGCTCGGGGTCCCGGATGCCCATGTAGCTCTCCAGCAGATCGTCCACCTTGCGCGACGCCTCCTCCTCGAACTCGCTGGGCTGCGCGAGGGAGGACGCAAGGGCTGAGACGTCTCTGATCCCGCGGCCCCCAACCCTTAGGGAAGAGCGCTGTGGAGCCCCCGCCATGGCCCCAGGACCCGTCTCACAGAAGGGAAACTGAGGCTCCGGAAGCCAGAGGGTCTTCTGCGCGGTCAGCTGCAGAGCTCGGGGACGCGGGGGCCCAGGAAGACCCACTCCCCGCCACTCACCGCCTCCTCCACCGTGGCGGTCGCCCCGGACCGAAGCCGCAGCGTCTCCCTCCCGCTGGTCACCTTCGCTTCCACCGGACATTTGCTGCTCCGGCTCCTCTGGCCGATCATATCTGGAGGGGACAGAGTGGGGACACGTATGTGGAAGATCCGCGTCTTTGTAAACCCTGGGAAGCCGGCCCGACGAGCCTTTCTAGAACCTCCTCCTCCTCCTTCCTCTTATTTTATGGTATCGGGGACAACCCCGGAGCATTCTACTTCTGAGCTACACCCCAGTCCTTTCTTATTTTTATTTATTTTATTTTATTTTATTATTTATTTATTTATATATTTTTTGCGGTACCGGGGATGGAACCCAGGGGCATTCTACCTCCGAGCTACACCCCCGGCCCTATTTTTTATCCTTTATTTTGAAACCGGGTCTCACGAAGTTGCGGAGGGCCTCACTAAGTAGCTGAGGCTGGCCGCGAACCCGGATCCTCCGGTCTCTGCCTCCCAAGTACTGGGATTACAAGCGTGCGCCACCACGCCCGGCTTTTATTTTATTTTTATGTACGTGGGAGGGGGCACTGGAGATTGAACTCAGGGGCATTCTACCTCTGAGCTATACTTCTAGACCTTTTTTTAATTTTTTGTTTGGAAACAGGGTGTCACTAGGTTGCTGAGAGTCTCACTATGTTGCTGAGGCTGGCCTCGAACCTGCGATCCTCCTATCTCAGCCTCCCAACTACTGGGATTACAAGCATGTGTCACCACACCCGGCTCTCTTCAAATTATTCTCTCTTTCTTTGGGCTGAAGGATCAATCCAAAAAAGTCCTCGCTGTAGAACTCATTCTTTCTAGCCAGGCGTGATGGCGCACGCTTGTAATCCCAGTACTTGGGAGGTGGAGACCAGAGGATCCGAGTTCGTGGCCAGCCTCAGCTACTTAGTGAGGCCCTCCGCAACTTCGTGAGACCCTGTTTCAAAATAAAGAATAAAAAATGGGCTGGGGGTGGAGCTCGGAAGTAGAATGCCCCTGGGTTCCATCCCCAGTACCGCAAAAAAAAAAAAAAAAAACTAAGATCCTGTTTCAAAATTAAAAGTTAAATAGGGCTGGCAGGAGATATAGCTCAGAGGTAGAATGCCCCTGGGTTCCATTCCCAGTACCAGAAAAAAGATTCTAAGAAAAACATTCTAGAGCAAGCTCCTTACCATGTCCAGGGTCCAGTCCCTTTGAAAAGCAGCATTCTAGAACCAGCTTAGTAAACCCTGCTCTAGAACACGCCGTAGCCTCGCAGCACCACCTCACAAGCTCCCAGCCAGGTGGCAATGTGCATCGTGACACCTCCCTGTCCTATCCCAGTCCCCCATCCATCCCCAGAACCGACTCTGTGACAATTTAGAAACTTCCCACACGATCTCAACACAGTGCCAGGGGCCCTGTGCATGAGGGGCAGCTAAAACCTTTCTTTTTTTTTTTTTTTTGCAGAACTGGGGATTGAACCCAAGGGCATTCTACCTCTGAGCTACACCCCCAGCCCTATTTTTTGTTCTTTACTTTGAAATAGGGTCTCACGAAGTTGCGGAGGACCTCACTAAGTAGCTGAGGCTGGCCACGAACCTGCAATCCTCCTGTCTCAGCCTCCCAAATACTGGGATTACAAGCGTGCACCACCACGCCCGGCTTAAAACCTTTCTTTCTTTTCTTTTCTTTTCTTTTCTTTCTTTCTTTCTTTTCTTTCCTTCCTTCCTTCCTTCCTTCCTTCCTTCCTTCCTTCCTCCTTTCCTTTCCTTTCCTTTCCTTTCCTTTCCTTTCCTTTCCTTTCTTTCCTTTCCATACTGTTGATTGAACCCAAGGATGATCTACCTTGGAGCTAAATCCCAGCCCCATTTCTTTATTTATTCATTTTATTCATTTATGTATGTATTTATTGTGGTACTGGGGATTGAATCCCGGCGCATTCTACCTCCAAGCTATACCCCCAGCCCTATTTTATTTCTTATTTGGAAACAGGGTTCTCACTAAATTGCAGAGGGCCTCCCTAAATTGCCGAGGCTGGCTTTGAAGCTGCGATCCTCCTGTCTCAGTCTCCCAAGTACTGGGATTACAAGTGGGCACCAGCACACCCGGCTTATTTTTTATTTTGAAACAGGGTCCCACTAAGTTACAGAGGCTGGCCTTGAACCTGTGATCCTCCTATCTCAGCCTTCCAAGTACCAGATTTACAGACGCGTGTCACCATACCCAGCTAAAACCTATTTCCCCCCTACTGTCCGGGGGTTGAACCTTGCTAGGGCTTTGTATATGGTAGGCAAGCGCTAACCACTGCACTACACCCCAGCCCACATCTAGAGCCTTCCATCCTGCCCTCTGCCCTCATCCTCCCCTGTCCCTGGCACCAGTCTGTCAGCCCACCCCGTGGGCCTCACCGAAGGCTCTCTTGGGCTGCACCAGGCGCAGGGTGAAGGGCTGGGACTTGGGCAGCTCCCGCAGCATCTTGGCCACCTCGTAGTGGCGGCAGCCGACGATGGAGTGGTCGTTGATGGCCTCGATGCTGTCGCCCACGCACACGGCCTCGATGCGGTTGATGATGCTGCCCTCCTTGATCCTCTGCGGGGGACCCAGAGGCGCTCTCAGGACAGCCCCGGAACAGCCCCAGGTGCCTCCCGCGCGTCCCAGAGCCCAGCTCGGGCTCCCGGGCACCCAGGGAGTCGCCCGCCCCCAGCACCTTGATGAAGGCGTAGCCCGCCCCGTTGTCGGTGATGGTCAGTCCCAGCGCGTCCTCGGTCTTCGTCACCTCCACCTCCTTGGTCTCGCCGCGCACGTGGGCAAAGATAAAGTCCTCCAGCCCTATCTGGCCACCCAGGAGCTTCTGCATGTCGACCTTGTGGCTGTTCAGGGTGCAGAACAAGATCTGGGGGGAGGGGAGCCCGGAATTAACCACTGCGCCCACCTCTCTCTGCTCCACCTCCCTGTCTGCACAGAAGAGCTAGGGTGATGGGCACAGAGGCCTGATGGGGAAACCGAGGCCCACAGAGGCCCAAAACTGAGCCCCGCGTGGTGCTGCACACCTATAATCCCAGTACTCGGGAGGCTGAGATAGGAGGATCGTAGCTTTGAGGCCAGCCACAGCAATTTAACATGGCCCTCAGCAACTTAGCGAGACCCTATTTTTTTCTTTTCTTTTCTTTTTCTTTCTTTCTTTCTTTCTTTCTTTCTTTCTTTCTTCTCTTTCTTTCTTTCTTCTTTCTTTCTTTCTTTCTCTCTCTCTCTCTCTTTCTTTCTTTCTTTTTCTCTCTTTCCCTTTCTTTTTTCTTTCCTTCTTTTTCTCTCTCTTTTCTTTTCTTTCTTTCATTCATACTGGGGACTGAACCTAGATGCATTCTACCTCGGAGCTATACCCCTAGTCCTATTTTATTTTTATTTTTATTTATTTATTTATTTGAGGTACCAGGGATTGAACGCAGGGGCATTCTACCTCCGCGCTACGCCCCCAGCCCTATTTTTTATACTTTATTTTGAGACTGGGTCTCACGAAGTTGTGGAGGGCCTCACTAAGGAGAGAGAGAGAGACAGGGAGAGAGAGAGAGAGAGAGAGAGAGAGAGAGAGAGAGAGTGCGTGCGTGAACGCGTGCGCGAGCTGAGGCTGGCCGAGAACCAGGATCCTCCGGTCTCTGCCTCCTAAAGTACTGGGATTACAAGCGTGCGCCACCACGCCCGGCGCTTTATTTTTATTTTTATTTATTTATTTATTTATTGGAGGTACTGGGGATTGAACCCAGGGGCATTCTACCTCCGGGCTACACCCCCAGCCCTATTTTTTATTCTTTATTTTGAAACAGGGTCTCAGTAAATTGTGGAGGGCCTCACTAAGTAGCTGAGGCTGGCTTTGAACCCAGATCCTCCTGTCTCAGCCTCCCAAGGACTGGGATTACAGGAGTGTGTCACCATGCTCAGCTGTGAGACCCTATTTCAAAATAGAAAATAAAAACTGGGCGTGGTAGCGCACGCTTGTAATCCCAGTCCTTGGGAGGCTGACAGGAAGATCCTAGGTTCGCGGTCAGTCTCAGCTACTTAGTGAGACCCTCAGCAATTTGGTGAGACCCTGTTTCAACATAAAGAACAAAAAATAAGGCTGGGGGTGTAGCTCAGAGATAGAATGCCCCTGGGTTCAATCCCCAGTACCGCAAAAAAAAAAAAAAAGAAATAAAATAAAAAAATAAAAGATAAAAAGGGCTAGGGGTGTTAATTTGGAGGTAGAACACCCCTGGGTTCAATTCCCAGTACAAAAAAAGGGGGGGCCAATATTGGCCCAGGTACCCTGCAGCCAGGATCCCAGCCCGTGGGAAATGTCAGGGTGGGACCCCCTAGGATGGGGAAAGGGTAAGAAGGCGAATCCTACGCCCCAGGCTTCCAGGTTTAACCCTTCCATGCCCTCAGCCCCAGGCCGGCCCTTTCTCAGGAAGATGGGAATTTCCTGGCGCCTCCTAGGGGCTGCGAAGCTCAGGGGCGCGGGGCTGGGAAAGCCCCTCAGGTCGCAGTTGCTAATCTCCACCAGTGGGGAGCTGCTGGGACCCCAGCCCCCAGACGCCCCCAGACGCCCCCAGACGCCCCCGGCCGCCCCCAGGGGCCACAGAGGCGCTTCTCCGAGGACTGGGGTCCACTCCTAGCTGGGTGGGGTTCCTGGAAGTTAGAAGAACCCCTTACCCCCAAGATCTGCTCATCTTTATCCCAGGGCATGCAAAAGGGGTCCCTGGGGCGTGGCACGTCAGGGTCTGAGAGGTGCGTCCCTGAGATCCGGCGACCCGCGCCCCTCACACCCGAAGGTCCCGGGATCGGGGTCTCCCGTCTCGTCGGGGCCCTCACCTCGGTGGGCGCGATGCCGAAGGCCTCGGCGATCTTGGTGTACAGCTCGCGGACGTTGGTGAAGCCCTCGATCTTGCCCGTGGGGCTGCCGTGCGCCAGCTGCGTGCGGAAGACCAGGCGCGGGCGCGCGCGGGGCGCGGCGGGGGGCTCCGCGGGCGCGGACGGGGGCGCGGGCGCGCGCGGGGTCTCGGCCCCCCGGGCCTCGCGGCCCCCGGAGCTCTCCATGGCGGGGAAGCTCGCCCACCCACCTGGGCCGCCGCTGCCGCCGCCGGATCCACCGCTTCCTGCAGCCTCCCCTCCCCCTGTCCGGGACGCGACAGCCGAGCCGCCGGGTAAGGGGATCCGGGAACCCGAGCCGCCCGGGAAGGCGACACCGCGGGCGCGGAGGGGGGCGCGGGCCCCAGGTGTCCGGGCCCTGCCAGGGCCAGCTGCACCCTCCCCAGGGGCGCCTGGCGCTCCGCAGGGGCCTGAGTGCCGACCCAAAATAGCAAGGATCGCAAATAAGGATGGGGACAACTGAGGTGCCCGAGGGTGACACTGCTAGGTGTGCTCTCTTAATCCTTGCAACAACCTTAAGCGACGGGGAGGGACGATGCTGCTGGTACAACGTGAGCCACATCCCGTCCCTCCTCTGCCCGTGGCCCTCCATGGCTCCCACCTCCCTCGGGTCAAAGCCCAAGTCCTCCCTGTGGTCCAGGAGGCCCTGCACCGTCGCGGGTCCCCTCCTTGCACTCACGCCGCCCTCTCACCCGCTGGCTCCAGCCACTGGGGCCTCCTTGTGCCTCACACACACCAAGCTTGGGCCTGCCCCAGGGCCTTGGCGGGGCTGTGCCCTCCGCTGGCAACACCTTTCCCAGAGCTCTGCCCGGTTCACCCCTCACCTCTTTCAAGTCTTTGCCCTCAAGGCTACCCTGTTCTCTCACCCTCCAAATCTCTCTTCCTAGTTTTTTTTTTCTTTTCTTGCAATACCGGGGATTGAACCCAGGGGCATTCTACCTCGGTGCTACACCCCCAGCCCTAATTTTTATTTTTATTTTATTTTATTTATTTTGAGGTACTGGGGATTGAACCCAGGGGCGTTTTATCTCCGAGCTACACCCCCGGCCCTATTTTTTTATCCTTTATTTTGAAACCGGGTCTCATGAAGTTGCGGAGGGCCTCACTAAGAGAGAGAAAGAGACAGGGAGAGAGAGAGACAGAGAGAGAGCTGAGGCTGGCCGTGAACCCGGATCCTCCGGTCTCTGCCTCCCCAAGTACTGGGATTACAAGCGTGCGCCACCACGCCCGGCCTCACCAAAGACTTTCTGTTCCCTAACCCTCGAATGTTCCCACAACACCTGCCTCCGTCCTCCCTGGGTAACTGCTGGTTGACTCTGTTCCTGTATTTTCCTAGACAGACTACACTGGCCCAACAACTCCCCGTCCCCGTCCCCTTCCCTGCGGCACTTAATAAACTCCCTGCGTGGACCCTTTGTCGCCTTGCCTGTACCATCGCCCTCCCGGAAACCTGACAAAAATGGCTAAAATGGTAAAGTGTGTGTTGGGAAGAGGCCTGGAGTCCCAGCCAGGAAACCCGGTTGAAGGGTGGACCGAGTGGCCGAGTCCCCCACGACCTCCTGAAGTCCCCTGTGTGTGCTGACCCTGCACCCGGCCCTCGGGAGGGTGGGCGCCCTACCTTGCTCTATGAACCCCGCCAAGCTTGAGCCTCAGTTTCCCCAGCTGGTAGAGGGAGGCAGGGGACGTCAGAGGTAAGAGGGCAGGCCTGGGGCCCCCAACAGGGATATCATGGAGGGCTCTGCTTGCACCCCCCCACCATCCACACCCTCCAAAACTACACTCTGCAGCTTGAAATGCAAATTCCGCTTGTCTTTATTTTAGAAGTCTGGATGGGACAGTGGGAGGGTCCTCCTCCACTGGAGGGGACGGTCCTTCAGCCTCCCCCGGGGGCGCAGGCATGGGGGGGGCGACTGCGCCAGTCACCAGAGCCTCCCTGCCTGCGTGGACAATCGTGGGGGTCTCGCTGTGCAGTGGCTGGCCTGTGACCCCTCCCACGTGTCTGTGCTGTAGTGCGACCTGCTCGGGATGAGTCTAGGCCCTGGGGCCACGGGTTCTGGTCTGTCTCCAGTAGCCAGTGCCTTCTCTGGGTCCAGGGGCTGGGGAGACTGAAAGCTAAAGGGATGCTGTAGAAACTTAATTTTAGGGGGGCTGGAGCCCCCAAGGTGCAGGATGGGGTCTGACCCCAAAGGGTGGACCCGCAGCCTCTCCACCGGCGTGGGGGAGGGGAAGGCGGAGCCTGGGTCTCACAGGTGCTCACTGTAAGGAGAGAGAGAGGAGGGGCTGGCAGGGAACCCCAGCGCTCAGCCCCACCCAGTTCTGAGGCGCCCCGGAAGCCACCCCCCAGCTCCTCCAAGCCAACACCAGGGTCGGTGGGCCCTGGGCCGGGCGAAGTTCTGGTTCTCCCCCTCGGGTCCCGCCCAGCAGCCCTGCCCCCAGCAGCCATTAGCAGGCCGCACCCCAGGACCCCTCCGGTGGCCCCTCCTGGCACACACCTGGCGACCTGGGCCAGGATCTCCTTGATGCGGACGATGAGCCGCTCGTGCTGAGCCGGGTCCCGCTCGATGGCGCCGTGCAGCCGCGCCATGTAGAAGTCCAGGGTGCTGAGCGTGGGCGTCTCGCCGGTGCCTGCGGGGCGGGGGGCGGTCAGCGGCTGGGGGACTCCGGGGACCGGCTCCCGGGGCAGAGCGGGGTCTTGTGGGGGCGCTGGCTGTGACACTGGGGCGTGGGGGGGCTGGAGGCTCATTCAAGGGCAGCTGTGGGCAGTAGGAGTCCCGGTGGGGAGACCAGCGGGGTGGGGGTGCAGGGTCTAAGAGTGCTGAGGTCAGCTAAGGACAGTCGCGGCAGGGCTCGGGGTTCAGCGGGTGGGCGCGGGGCCGCGGCGGGGGCCGGGAGGGGGGACAGCGGGGCTGACGAGGGGCTAGGGGACAGGACTCGAGGTCAGTGGGGATGGGACCGTTTGCGGGGCACAGGGTAGGCATTGAGAGGTGCAAGGGCTTGGGGTCAGAGGAGCGGGCGACGGAGGGGGCTGGGATTGCCCGGGGAGGGCGGGGCAGGGGCGGGGCTCAGGTAGCCGGGGGCGGGGCTCAGGTAGCCGGGGGCGGGGCTTGGGCGATGGAACGCAGAGGCGGGGTCAGCAGCGGGGCGGGCTTGGGCGCCGTCGCCGTGGTTGGGAGCGATGGGGAGGAAGGCGCGGTCAGCGGCCGCGGGGGTCGGGCCAGGGCGGCGGGCACGGCGGGCACGGCGGGGCTGCGCACCCGGCACCGGCAGCGAGGCGAAGCTGGCGGTGAGCGCCTGGCGCACGGCCTGGAGCTGCTGCTGCAGCGCCAGCGTCCGCCGCTCCTCCAGCGCCAGCTCCTGCTCCAGGCGCTCGCGCGCGCTGCTCATGCTCTGCGTGTGCCGCTGCAGCACGGCGTTCTGCTCCTCGAAGGCCACGTTCATCTTCCGCAGGCGCCGCAGCTCCGCTTCCCGCGCTGGGCGAGGGAGCCGGGTCAGGGCCTGGTGGCGGCTCCGGCCCCCAGCCGCCCGGCCCTTGCCAGGGCGGTGCCCCCACCCGGCCTTCCGTCCCCCCACATTGGCCCCCAGGGCGGAAAAGGAGGCTGGGCCTTAGAGGTGAGCCCCCAGCCCCTTCCTCCCACCTCGGCGCCCCCTCGGCCCGCCCGCGCATCCACCACCTACCAGGACCTGGTTCTCCGCTCACCTTTGTTTTGGTCTAAGAATTCTTCGGTGAATATGGGGACATCGAAGGTGGAGAAGCCATCGCAGTCTCCGCCCTGGGAGAAAGGGAGGAGGTGGCAATGTTTTTTGGTTTTTTTTTGGGGGGGGGAGGTGGCCATGCTCCCTGGATGTCAGAGCCTGGGAGGGTCTCCTTGGGACACCCTAGTTAGGAGCCTCTTTTTTTTTTTTTGCTGGTGCTGGGAATTGAACCCAGGGGGTTCTACATCTCAGCTACATCCCCAGCTCTATTTGTTATTTATTTACTTATTTGCAGTACTGGTGATTGAACCCAGGGGCATTCTACCTCCATGCTACACCCCCAGCCCTATTTTTTATTCTTTATTTTGAAACCGGGTCTCACGAAGTTGCGGAGGGCCTCACTAAGTAGCTGAGGCTGGCCGCGAACCCGGATCCTCCGGTCTCAGCCTCCCAAGTAATGGGATTACAAGCGTGCGCCACCATGCCCGGCTCCCCCAGCCCTATTTTTTATTTTTTATTTTGAAACAGGTTCTCACTAAGTTGCGGAGGGCCTCACTCAGCTGAGGCTGGCTGTGAAACTGTGATCCTCCTATCTCAGCCTCTCAAGTACTGGGGTTACAAGCGTGCACCACTACACCTGGCTCTATTTGTGTGTGTGTGTGTGTGTGTGTGTGTGTGTGTGTGTGGTACTGGGGATTGAACCCAGGGGCGTTCTACCTCCGCGCTACACCCCCGGCCCTATTTTTTTATACTTTATTTTGAAACCAGGTCTCATGAAGTTGTGGAGGGCCTAAGTAGCTGAGGCTGGCTGCAAACCCAAATCCTCCAGTCTCCGCCTCCCAAGTACTGGGATTACAAGCGTGTGCCACCATGCCTGGCTCTATTTTTAATTTTGAAACAGGGTCTCACTAAGTTGCGGATGGCCTAAATTGCTGAGGCAGGCTGCAAACCTGCGATCCTCCTGTCTCAGCCTCCCAAGTACTGGGATTAGGAGCCCTTTTAATATCCCACGGTGTAGCTGCTCTGCACAGGCCTGCAGGTATCTGTGCACATCTGGAGGAGGGTAATCAGTTCCTCCCCATGGCTGGTGTGGTCTCACTCGGGGGTCTAGAACCCTTGGACCTCTCTCCCTCCCACGTGCTTCCCTAGAGGAGATGCCCTTACCTTGTGTCCGTTCAAGAGGGTGTTCATGAGCCCAGAGCCCGAGTCCTCTGGTGAGGGAGAGGGAAGGGCAGAGTCAGTTCCCAGGTCTCCAGGGACCCGTGCAAGCACAGGCTGTCCCCCTGCCTGGATGCTGGCTTGCCACCCTTGGTCATCCCTCCTTGGCCCTGGGGTCAGGCTGCCCACACAGCCCTATCACAGGGCCGAGTGGACCCCAGGCACACATAACCATCTGGCTGTGTGTTTCTAGGCCCCTTGAACCAGGTTCTGCCTGGGTCTGGATGGGCGCCCCACAGAGCAGGTACCCCACTGCTGGCATCCAGCCAGGCTCACCTTTCTTTTTTTTTTTTTTTTTTTTGCGGTACCAGGGATTGAACTCAGGGGCGTCTTACCTCCGAGCTACACCCCCGGCCCTATTTTTTATACTTTATTTTGAAACCGGGTCTCACAAAGTTGCGGAGGGCCTCACTAAGTAGCTGAGGCTGGCCGCGAACCCGGATCCTCCGGTCTCCGCCTCCCAAGTACTGGGATTACAAGCGTGCGCCGCCACGCCCTGCCTCCCAGGCTCACCTTTCTTAATCTTCTTTTCCTGGATCTTCTCGGTGCACATCTTGTAAGCCTCTGACTGCTGGTAAGCCCGCAGCTCCTTCATGTACTGCTGCTTCTCCCTCTCCGCCTCATCCAGGTACCGCTGGGGGGTGGGGCAACACCTGAATGTTCAGCCCAGCCCAGCCCAGAGGAGCAGAGGCCTCCGGGGTGGGCCCTCCAGCCGTGCTGAACCTTCCATAGCTCTCTATGCCCTCAGCCTGCTGCCCTGGGCACCTCTGAGCCCCCACCTCATGTCCCACGACCCACTTCTGGTCCTTACACACCACTTCCGCTGACTCCCTCCCTCTGCAGCCCCCACCTGCTAAAGCCTGCCCCCCACACGCTTCATTTCTGCCCTCTGAAATCCCACTTTGCAATAGATGCAAACCGGTGGTGGTTTTTGTCAAATTGCTTCATTGTTTTTGAAAATTTTAAACTAAGCACCAGAATTTGGGAATGAGAAGGTTTCTCTCTAACACACACACACACAAAACGATACAAAATAAAAACCCAGTCCTGCCTCTGCATCTTTAAACATAACCTCGTTGCTCGTGAAGTTTTGGATCTATTCTATTCTATTAGCCAGCTGCTAACTATGGCCAACTGGGGTGGGGTTCCTGGGTGGTCATTTTTCCGAGCGTTCGGATGGCCTCTCCACACCCAATGCTTTGGGGGATACGGATGCGCGGGGAGGGGAGTGTCCGAGTGGGGTCAGCAGGTAGCAGGGCCTACCTACCCTGTCCCCGTGGCCCCCACCTGCTTCTCAGCCGGCTGCAGCTTGCTCCACTCGGCGCCCAGCATCTTGGTGATCTCGGGAAAGGGTAGGTCTGGGTGGCGAGTGCGGATCTGCTCCCGCCGCTCGTTCAGGAACCGCACATAGCCAGTCACCGGCGCCTTGGGCCCATTGGGCAGGATCTTCTTCCGCTTCTTGCCCTTGGGCCAGCCTCGCTTCTTCACAGGCTGCGGATTCGGGCACTATGTTTGGGAGGGACTCAGGGGCGGAGCCTGGGAACGCTGGGCGGGGCTACCTGGAGGGTGTGGCCTCGCCTGGAGGCAGGGCTGGAGGTATGGCCTGGTCAGGGTTCAGGACCTCCCAGGTGAAGGGATAAGAGATACTAGGAGCGGGTAGAGCCCAGGGGTGAGGTTGGCTGGGACCGTGGGCGTGGCTTCTTGGTGAGGAAGGGGCTGCCCAAGGCGAGGTGGGCAGTAGGCTGGGCCTTCAGCGTTGGCAGAGCTACCATTGGGCAGTGGGCGGGGCCTGGGCTTAGTGACTACGGGCTTATCAGGAGCGTGGCCCTCGCACAGGTGGCATCTCCGCTTCCACATGGAAATCGGGAGCTGTGGGTGGAGCCGCAATTCAAATCTAGCTTGGGCGGAGTTTCAAGGCTGGGGGCGGGACCCCGGGGCCTCAAATGCTGCAGGACGAGGACTCTCACCTCCTCCTCGTGGGACCCTTTCTCGCCGGCTCGAGGGCCCTCGCTGCGCTCCTGCTTGACAGCCACCACGAAGCCCCCATGCTGGCCCGGAGCCTTGCCGCCCGCCGGCCTGGGGCCAGGAGACACCTGGGTCACCTCCACCCCTGGAGCCTTCCCTACACCCCATGCTCACCCTGAGCGTTTACAGACCCTCGAGACCAAGGAGCTGGCCACGAGGGCCTTGAGTCCGGGAAGGGGGAGGACAAGAGGGTCAGGATACGGAAGTGGAGACTGTAATTGGAGGGAAAACGAGGGGGGGAGGAGGGGGTCCTGGAGGTCGGGAGAAGGCGCGGGACAGGGTCCGGGAGAAGTCCGCAAGCTCCCCTGAGCGGAGCGGGGGAGTCATAACCCTAGGGGGCGGGCTGGGGCGAGGCAGAAGCACGTGGGGCCCTCCGATGGGGGGGTCACGACCAAGGGGGGCGGGGGTCCAGGAGCTCAAGCCGTGCGGAGGGCGGCGCACTCACGCGGTGGCCGCACCGGGCTGCTTGGGGCCGTGGGACATGGCCGCTCCGGGCCGGACCTGGAACGCAGACACGGGAGGAGATGAGGGCGCCCGAACCCCCGATGGCGGGACCCCGCCCCCATCCCGACCCGGAGCCGCGAGTGCGGGGCCCGGGGCGCCTGGGGGGGCCGGATCCGGGGGCGGGGAAGTCCTCGAGGGCGGGCGCCCCAGGAATCCTTTGTTGAGCGATCGTCCCCCAGGAGGCCGGGCCGGCTTTCTCCCCCGGTCCAGGAAGGGCCCCGCCCCGGCCCCGGGACCCCCGCGCCCCCGCCCCCTCTCAGGGCCCCGAGTTCCGCGGCTGTTTTCACCTCCAAAGAAACTTTCCCGGACCTTTCGACTGCGGCGACGCTCCAACCAACCGCCCCGAGCCCGCCCCTGCCGGCCGCCCCGCCCCGTCCCGCCCCGGCATGCTAATGAGGCCCGGACGGGGGATCCGATTGGGTACGGCCTCCCTTTGGGGCGTGACCATGTAGATAATAGTCGGCGCGCCCATCGGTGATTGGCCGTGAAGGCTATTAAGCCGCGTGGGAGGTGGGGGAGGGAATACTGCGGGCGGTGCGTCAAGTTCGGCTGCGCTCGGCCGCACTCGGAACCGAGCGCCTCCAATCAGGGGCGTTTGGAGGCCTCTCGGGGCGGAGCCTCTTAAAGGGCCAGTAGGCGCGGCGCAACCTACTCCTCCCGGGGTGAGGGCGAGCCTCCCCGCTCCTGCGGGTTCTGGGGCTGAGGATCTGGGTCGGGCCCCGCCCCAGTTGCCATGGGGACGGCGGTAGATTGCTAGGGCCGAGGTTCAGGTCGAAGGAGGCAGCACCCTGCGCTAGAGCAAGGTGGATCTGATTTTAGCATCTTGCAAAAGCTGGGGACGGGGTGTTTCCCGTCTCTTCACTTAACTTCGGGTCCCTGGCGCCCCTCCCGGCTCTGAGTCTGGGACTTCAGCGCGCAGGGACTGCTGTCCCCTTGAGCCCCAGGTTTTCCCTCCTTGGTCCAACACCAAGAGGCTGGGATGCTGCGAAGATGAGACCTGGGTCTGGCGGGGCTGGAGCTGGGCTGGAAGCATTTGGAAAAAGATGGTGGAAAGAGCCGGACATGGTGGCCCATGTCTGTAATCCCAGTACTTGGGAGGCTGAGACAGGAGGATCGCAGGTTCGAGGACAGCCTCAGCAAGTAATGAGACTCTCATCAACCTAGTGAGAACCTGCTTTTTTTTTTTTTTGCGGTACTGGGATTGAACCCAGGGGCATTCTACCTCCGAGCTACACCCCCAGCCCTATTTTTTTATTCTTTATTTTGAAACCGGGTCTCACTAAGTTGCGGAGGCCCTCACTAAGTAGCTGAGGCTGGCCACGAACTCGGATCCTCCGGTCTCAGCCTCCCAAGTACTGGGATTACAAGCGTGTGCCACCACAACTGGCTTGTGAGAACCTGTTTCAAAAATAAAAATAAAAAATAGCGCGGAGGTAGGATGCCCTGGGTTCAATCCCCAGTACCACCAAAAAGAAAATAAAAAGATAGTAGAAAGGAAGGCCACAGGGACCTCGTGAACATGAGAGGCCGGAGGCTCTGCCCTGAGGAATTGGGGACCCCAGACAGCAGCCTGGCTCCTCACCCTGCCCATTAGACCCTAAACAGTCTGTCCACCTCTCCTCCTGCCCTTCTCTCCCGCTCCATCCCTCACTTCAGTCACACTCCTCCTGTTTTGCAAATGCTTGCTTGCTTTTTTTTTTTTTTTCTTAGTACTGGGGATTCGAACCAGGGGCATTCTACCTCCGCGCTACACCCCCGGCCCTATTTTTTTATACTTTATTTTGAAACCGGGTCTCACGAAGTTGCGGAGGGCCTAACTAAGTAGAGAGAGAGAGAGAGAGAGAGAGACAGGGAGAGAGAGAGAGAGAGAGAGAGAGAACTGAGGCTGGCCACGAACCCTGATCCTCCAGTCTCCACCTCCCAAA
>PVJS01034728.1:0-21411 GCA_004027185.1 Glis glis
GGTGATGGTGATGGTGGTGATTGACAGTAGTAATAATGGTCATGGTGGTGTTGGTGATGGTGGTGATAGTGATGGTGGTGATGATGATGATGGTGGTGATGGTGATGGTGATGATGGTGGTGATGGTGATGGTGATGATGGTGGTAATGGTGATGGTGATTGATGATAATGATGGTGATGGTGATGGTGATGATGATGGTGATTAATGATGATTGATGGTAATGATGGTGATGGTGATGGTGGTGATTGACAGTAGTAATAATGGTCATGGTGGTCATGGCGATGGTGGTGATTGATGGTGATGATGATGATGATGATGGTGATTAATGGTGATTGATGGTAATGATGGTGATTGATAGTGATGGTGATGATGATGATGGTGGTGATGGTGATAGTGATGATGGTGGTGATGATGATGGTGATGAAGATGATGATGAAGATGATAATGACGGTGATGGTGATGGTGATGGTGATTGCAATGGTGATGATGGTGATGGTGGTGATGGTGATGATGATGATGATGGTGATTAACGGTGACTGATGGTAATGATGGTGGTTGATGGTGATGGTGGTGATGATGATGATGGTGGTGATGATGATGGTGATAAAGAAGATGATGATGATAATGATGGTGATGGTGGTGGTGGTTTTTGATGGGGATGGTGATTACTGTGATGGTTGTGATGGTAATGGTGGTGGTGGTGGTGGTGATGGTGATGCTGGTGATGGTGATGGTGGTAGTGATGGAGATGATGGTGATTGATGATGGTGATGGTAATGATGATGGTGGTGATAATGATGATGATGAATGGTGGTGGTGTTGATGGTGATGGTGATGACGATGACTGGGCCATGAGGTAATGAGGCAGAAGAAGAGGCAGCTTCTAAGAAGTGCAGAGCCAGCTGACGACAGGGCATCCTTAGTAATGGGGGAAGAGGTCCAGACCCTGCCTTATTTCTAGACACCTGGGGGAAGTTCACCCCTCCATCCACCATTCCCTTCTCCTTGTCAGGATGGAGCTTTTCAGGTGCAGACAAGTATCCTCTACTCACCACACTCGGTGGGAAGGAATAAGGGGTGCTGTTTATGAACCCGATATGGTAAAGCAGGGGCTCACCAAATATTTGTTGGAAAAGTCCTCCGCTGAGGAGAGCAGGACTCTGGGAAGTCAGGTAGCTTAGGCTTCCGTAGCATCAGGTTATGATTTACTGAGCAGGCGCCATGCAGGGAGCTTCCTTCTCTGTCACCTCCTGGAATCCTCACAGCAACCGCAGGAGGCAGGCAGAACTAGCCTCATTTGTTAAAAAAAATCATGGTAAAATACACAAACATACAATTTACATTCTTAAACATGGTTAAGAGTACACTTCCATGTCCTTATGTACATCCATGATGCGGTGCAACCAACCTCCAGAATACTTTTCATCTGCAAAACTAAAACTATACCCATTAAATGACATCTCCCCATTGTTCCTCTCCCCAGCCCCTGGAAATTACCATTCTTATTTTTTCTCTTTTGGTGCTGGGATTGAACACAGGAGCTACACCCCCAGCCTTTTTAATTTTTTGTTTGGAAACAGGGTCTCGCTAGGTTGCTGAGAGTCTCACTATGTTGTTGAGGTTGGTCTCATACCTGCAACCCTCCTGTCTCAGCCTCCCAAGCACTTGGGATTACGGGTGTGTACCACCACGCCCAACTAGCAATCACCATTCTACTTTTTACTTCTGTGATTTTTAACTACTCTCATACCTCAGATAAGTGGAATCTTACCGTGTTTGTCTTTTTGTGCTGGGCTTATTTCAGTCAGCATAATGTCCTCAAGATTCATTTGTGGTTTAGCACATGTCTGAATTCCCTTACTTTTTAAGGCTGAATAGTATTCCATTGTACGTGTTTACCAGATTTTGTTTACCCACTCATCTGTCAGTGGTCACTCGGGCTGCTTCCACCTTTTGGCTGTTGTGCATGATGCTGCCTGAGCACGGAGGAGTGAGCATCTCTTGGAGGATCTGCCCATTATCTAGAAACGCACAAAGAGGCTCTGGGAGGAGAGGTGATCTTCCTGGGACCCACAGCAAGGACCTGGCAGAGGAAGGGTCCTCACCCAGTCTCCCAGACTCCGAGGGCGGAGCTCCTCTGCCCAGCCCGCTGTCTCCCGTAGGGCCTGGCGCCTCCAGCACCCAGGGCCTCCCTGAGCTGGACTCCGGAGCTGCTTGATCTTTGAAAGATTAGGGGCAGGAACTGGGGGTGTGACCTCAGCCACTCACTTCTTTGTCCCCCCCGCCCTCGCAGTCTCTGGTCACAAAACACATGACGATGACCTGCTTCCCCTCATTCCCCGGATGTGGATCATGGATGAAGCGCCCACTGGGTGCCAGGCACGTGCTGGGCACTGGATGAAGAGCCCTGGGAAATGAGCTGTGAGCTCAAGGACAAGTTGTCTCCTTCGCTCTCGGCTGCCCTTGGTGTCTAGAAGGGTGCCTGCACACAGCAGGCGCTCCATAAATGTTGGGTGAATGAAGGGACCAGGAGCCTGGATGTCCGTCCACCCACTGGTGCTGGGCCCTGAGCAGGCTCCTCGCTTGTCAAACAGGGAAGTCCTGCCGGGTGGGCTTCTCTCCCAGGCTGCGTGGAGGTTTGCAGAGGCTCTGGGGAGCGGCACGTGGAGACGGCCAGCCGCGCCCGGCCAGCTGCAGAGAGGCTGTCCCCCCTCTGTCCTGCAGATTGCCTTTGTGCCCGCTGACTCTGACTTCCAAGGCATCTTGTCCCCCAAAACCCTGGGCCTGTTGGAGAATGGGCTGGCTGCTGAGATGAAGAGGTAGGTGCAGGGGGAGGCAGGGGAGGGAGAAGCAGGAGGAGGCCCCGGTTCCTCCCCTCGCGGCGGGCTCCCTGGTCTTCCTACTGCCTGAGAAGGCACTATTAGAAATCCTGGGTTGCTTTGACTCTCAATTCTGTGAGTGAAGCATTCTTATTCCCATTCTACAGATGTGGAAACTGAGGCTCAGAGAAATGCAGTGGCAAGGCCCAGCCCTCATGGTGGGGGTGTGGGGTCAGGGTCCTTTGGGAGGCCTCGGTGGACATGGACATCCCAAGCTCTGTCGTGCCAGTTTTCCGGGCTGGGCTGCTGAGACAGAGCTGGGGCTCTGGCACCCTGGGTCTGGCTTCCTGTCACCTCCCATTTGTGTGACCGTGGGCAGGGGACCTAGTCTCTGAGCGATGATAGAGATCTGATGCTGGGGTGTGGGGGGAACCACGCCCTAGTGCCTGCGTCCCTACGAATACAAGTAGTTCCAGTCCCCTTGCCTCAGTTTCCCCATGGCACCTCCTGGATTCAAGGGGAGGATTAAACACCAGAGTGGCCCTCGGTGGCTGCGGGCTCCTATGGCTCACGTGTCCTCATCTGTAGAATGGGAATGATGATTTCTGCCTCAAGCCGTTGTTTAGAATAGTGGATGATCGTGTCTGACACCCACAGCCTCCATGTTAAGGGACCTTCATTAGACATCAGTGCAGGAACGCTGGTGGGGTCATGAGTTCGGGCCTGTCCATGAAATCCAGGGGTACGCTAATGGCCCCCAAAGGCTTCCTGTGAGATCAGGGAGACCACGGCCCAGAACAGACGGGGCAGGGAGCACGCTGAGCGTGTTGCGTGATCGTGCCCCCACTTGCTCTCTCCCGCTCTGTCTGGGCCAGCCCCCAGCCCCCCTACGTCAGGCTATGGGGAGAGGCCGCCTTCGACCAGAGCCTGCCAGACTTCAGCCACATCCAGATGAAGGTCATGGGCTACAGCGAGGACCCCCGGCCCCTGCTGGCCCCTGAGCAGAAGCCAAGAACCAGTGATGGCGGACAAGGTGGCCCCGGCGCTCAACCCTGGCTCGAGGCTGCTGTGGTTGTCCACAGGGGCTTGGACCAGAACGAGGGAGAAGGAACTGGAACTCAGGGCTGGCCCGGGTGAGTGCGCAGAGTGCAGGGGGTGCTGCCAGTCCAGGGCGAGGGGGTCGGGCCCCAGGGCAGGGGTCAGTGGAGGGTGTGGGACACTCGGAGGCAGCCAGTATAGCGGACAGACGCAGATGGGCTCGGGAGTCAGCAGGCCTGGGTGCAAATCCCAGCTCCTTGGCTGTGGACACGTGGCAAGCTTCTTACACTCCCGTGCCTCAGTTTCCCCAATGGGAATAGTCACGCCTACTACAGAGGGCTGTTTGAGGATGGAGACAATGCGTTTAAGTGCCTGGCACACAGTAGGTCCTTGCCTTCTCTGGATGCTTGTCCTGGGTAGCCAGGGCCAGGAGCCAGAGGACCTGAGTTCAAACCCTGGCTCTGCCTCTGCCCTGCTCTGCGTGCTTGGGCAAGTCAGTCCCCACCGCACCCCGGCCCCGTTTGTTTGTGAACTGAGCTCTGATTCACCCACAAGTTTGTTCATTCCATCATCATGACGGGGCCCCGACACCCTGCCGGGCCTTGATGGCCTCCAGCCTTCAGGCGCTCCCAGTCCAACGGGGGAGGCAGACGAGGGAACAGAGGGCCCCCCATGGTGACAGAGGCTGTGAGGGACCAGAGAAGAGCCCTGGGAAACTGGAGAAGTGGGAGAGTGACCTGGTTTGGATAATAACATAATGGCCCTGTTTCTTGAGCACGTACTATGTACCAGGCATTGTGCAAAGTGTTTTGCACATATTATCTGCTCTGAATCTCAGAAACAACCAAGGGGGTGAGCAGTTATTACCTCCCTGAGGCCCAGAGAGGCGAGCCTGTCTACCCCAGGCATTGCAGCTGGGGGCTGGGTGTGGACCCAGGCAGTCTGACTCAGAGCTGCCCTATGTTCACGGTCTCTGTCTCTGCAGACCCTCAGCCTGTCCCCAGGGCCCTGCGCCCTTGGCCTCCTTCCAGGATGACCTGGACCCAGGCTCCAGTGAAGGCAGCAGCCCTGACCCATCTCCACCTGACATGGAGGCGTCTCAGCCCACGCCACGGGAGCCCTGGGCCTGCCAGAGCACGCTGGACCGCTTCCATGACTTTGCTCTAATTGATGACACGCCCGCGTCGGAGGACGTGCCCCCAGAGGGGCCGCAGCGAGAGCCAGCCCTGCCCAACAACTGGCAGCGGTACCCCAGGACCAAGGAGGACGAGAAGGTGGCCCCGGACCCAGGCGCAGAGGAGCCCGAGGAGGAAGAGGAAGACTTGTACTATGGGCTGCCAGACAGCCCAGGGGACCCCCTTCCTGACAAGGAACTGGGCTTCGAGCCCGACTCCCAGGGCTGAGATGGAGCCGCTCTCTAGTTTCTAGACTGACCTCTCAGGGCCTCTGTTTCCCTATCTGCAAAATGGGAGGGCCAAATGAGATAGCAGGCCCAAGAGCACTCTGAGAACTGGGAAGGGACGCGTGGGGAAGCAATGGATGATTGCCATCAGTGGGTCAGCGCTGACAGGCCCTTCAAGGTCGGATGGGATTTGTTGAGGAGACCCTCAACAGCTTTTTCTGCTCCCCCCAAAGCTGGCCTCGACAGGGCACTCTGAGGTGCTACCGATGCTACCCAGAACACCCGATCCTTTGTAACAGTCCCCTCCCTCAGGGGCAGGTGGTGTGGCCCGACTCATTCAGAGCTGACAGGGCCCACCCAGTTCCTTCCGTGGCTCCCCCTGCTCATTCTCCAGGAGCCAAAGCCCCCTTAACTGAGCCCTGCCCACCTCCTGACTGCACCTGCCCAGGCAGCCCCACCTCCTCTCTCTGCTCCTCGGGCCTGTCCTGGGGCCTGCAGCCTCGCCCAAGTTCTTCTCCTCTGCAGGATGCCCCTGCTCCCTCCCATGGCTGCTTGACAGTCACGCCCATCCTACCGATCCCTGCAGAGATGCCCTCCACAGAAAGCTTTCCTGATGTCCCCACCTCCTGCGCGGGCAGTCCCAGCTCTGCGCTCCCTCTGGGGCTTGGACATTTAACACTGTGGCATCACCCTGCTTCCTGCTCCAGGGTCGCTCCTGGCTTTACCCACCGTGGTATCTCCAGTGGCCGCAAGCCAGTGGTCACTGAGGGTGTCCAGAATGCCCCAGGACCCAGGAACCTTCTGCAGATAACGTCTCCCCCCACACACACACTTTCCCAACTCTTAGACACACGGCCCCTTTCTTCTCTGGCATTCAAACTGTGAAATGGCCTACATACCATCACCAAGCCAGGATGGCTCCCACCACAGCCCCGCAGAACTTGCACTGCTCAGGGGCGGGTGAAATCGGGCTTCCCGGCTCAACTCCCTTTGGCTCAGTGGGCATTTACTGAGCATCTACGGCCTGCCAGAGGCTCAGCTGGGCTCGCTAGGCTGAGAGACACGAGAGACTCATGCGGTTCCTGACTCTAAAGGGCTCACGATCTAGTGATCTCACTTTCTCGTAAGCTAGAGACAGCACAGAGCAGAAGCTAAAGGTGGGAGCAGAGGTGTAAACAGTGACCCCGGAGGCAGCAGAGTGAGGAGCGTGCACCGGCTGGGGCCATGGAGGGCGGAGGTGGAGCGCCTCTGCTGGTCTCTGCAGGGCCCCTCTGTGTCCCAGCCGGGGATGGTGGCAGTGCAGAGAAGAGGCGGCAGTGCCACCTCAAGCCTTGTGCACCCTGGGCCCCTGGGAGTGGGGGACCACCACTGGGCTGGGCCTCTGGGTGGAAGCTGGGGTCCTGGCCAAGGGAAGGAGACGCGCCCTGCGCCACTCAGAGGGGACACCCCAAACACATGCCTTCTCCTTCCTGGGCCATTTCTACCTCTGCAGTGAAGGGTGCCACCAGGGCCATCCTCCCTGCTGATGTGACAGTGACAAGTGTCCCTGTTCATGCCCAGTCACGGATGGGACAGGGCAGTGTGCTTCTGTACCGTTGGTCAAGGCAGGGACGCCTGTGACCCATGTCAGAGAGACTGCCAGCACCCACAGCTGGAATAAAATGCTGCCAACATTGAGAGGGGTCACCTTTGTCCACTGGCAAATTCCTTTCTGCAAAGCCACCTGCTCCCCTCGGGGCAGGAGGAATGAGGCGTACACCCCAGCTGGCAGCGGGTTCCAGAAGTGTGCAGCTCACACAACCATGTGACCCTGCGGGACAGCTGTGTGGAGTGACCCCACACCCTGAACCACTACCTCGGGGCCTCAGACACCAGCTAGAGCCCCCGGGCTGCCAGGCCTGCCCGCAGAGAGACAGACGCCAGCCCTGTCCCAGGGTCTGCAGTGGCTTGAGGCGCCCCCGTCCTACTGTACATAGAGGAGACCTCATATGCCTGGTCTGCCTGGGACAGTTCCATTTACACCCATCCTGTCCACTTTGTTACGAATGTACCCCGCCACTCTCAAAGCTGTCCCCTTGGATGACAGGTTGTATCTTTGCCCTCCCTGCTCTGTGACCTTGGAAGGTTTGCTCATGTGCAAACGGGAGATGGCACGCCTAAACTTGTGTGTGTGTGTGTGTGTGTGTGTGTGTGTGTGTGTGTGTGTGTTTTACTGGGGATTGAACTCAGGGTGCTCTACCACTGAGCTACATCCCCAGCCCTTTTTATTTTTATTTTTTGTGGTATTGAGGATTGAACCCAGGGATGCTCTACCACTGAGCTACACCATCAGCCCTGTTTTACTTTTTATTTTGAAACAGGATCTCACTAAATTGCCCAGGCTGGTCTTGAACCTGTGACCCTCCTGCCTCAGCCTCCTAAATCACTGGGTGCCTCAGGGTCCTGAGCTGGGCACCCACAGCTTTTAATCTGGCAGTTACATGGCAGGGGATATGATGGACTCCATTTGTCAGGACCCAGCAGCCAAAGACAAGGAGCACAGCTGCGGTGACCAAGGCAGGCTTCCTGTTGCACGGGAGCGGGCTCTGTGGGAACGGGCTTCCTGTGGCCTGGACACTGCTCCTGGCGGCCGTGCTCAGTGGGCCTGTGGCGTGCTCTCAGTTTGGCTCGAGGAGCTGGGCTTCCTGCTGGGCAGCAGCGCATCCTCTGGGTCTGCTGGTGGCTGTGTGTTTGTGTGGGGAGGTGGGTGGAAGGAGCTCTGGATTTCGTCTGAAAGGTGGGCTGGGCAGGGGACCCCACCTCCTTCAGCTCAGCATCCTGAGCTCCCTGCATTGTGCCCCCCTCCTGCGTACTTCCCCGGCTGTGCTGGCTCTCAGGCCCCTCTGGGAGCACCCCCACCTCTGGATGCCTTCGAGGTGGTCGGTGATCAGGAGGGGAGTGAGGCACTTGCTCATGGAGGTCCCCGGGATGGGCAGGAGCTGGAAGGGGCTAGAGGAGCCCTGTGGGCAGCCTGGGACTCCAGCGCTGGCCAGGCTCAGGGCAAGCCAGGCAGAGTCCTGTCTGCTCACACCCCTCTTGGCTCAGAGGGACTTTGGGAGAAGCCCCGCAGGGCAGGAGGACAGAGTCCTGGGGCGGGCAGGGTGCGTGGGCTCCGCTGACCTGGCCCTGACCGCAGGCGCATGATGCCCCCTGGGCTTCTACCCCTTTTCTTTACACAATTGGGTGGAGAGAGACAAGATTCCACTTCTCTGCCAGTCCTTGGGTACCGTGTGCCAGGTGCCGTCAGACATATTACCCCATCTGGTCCTCAAAACAGTCCTGGGGGGACCAATCTATTGGCCTCACTTGGTAAATGTTTGTTCTAAATCTCACTCTGGGGTGTGAAGACCTGGGTTTGCATTCATCTTCTGCCCGTTCCTTACTGTGTGAACTTGGACAAGTCGCTGTCCCTCTCTGATCCTAAATGTCCACATTTATGCAGTGGGAAGGATGAAGAAGAACTGATGGGTAAAACACCTCTGGTACACAACAGGCACTCCATTGGTGTCTGCCTCCTTCCTTCCCTCTCTGGGACCCAGGTTCCTCATCTGCAGTGGGGGTCAGATCGGTCCTGCTTAGCAACAAGACAGGTCCTGCTTAGAAACAATTCCCCAGGAGAAGATGTGCATAAAAGTTCCTGCAAAGGAGCTGTGAGGAGCGTCTGCTGTGTGCCGGGGGCTGTAGGCAGGAGAGCTACAGCTGCAAGCAACAGGGAACTAAGCCCGGAGGAGAGTAGCACACGCGGCAGCCTCCAGGGCCAGGAGGAGGAGCAGCATGGCTTGCACCTGGGCAGGTAAGGCGGCAGCTGGGTGCAGGGGCTTCCCCGTGTCATCGCGCTGAGTTTAACCCATCACAGACTGGAGGATGCACCTGCTACGCTGCTCACCTGATTTTATTTCATCCTCGCAAGGTGGGTTTTCCCCCATCTTACAGGAAACTGAGGCTCAGAGAGACTGAATAATCTGCTCATCTTTCCAAAGAAGGGTTAAATGGAGAAGAGGACATGTGGCCGCAGGGTCTCCCATGCCTGGCATTGTCGCGCAGCCCCCAGGCTGTTCCAGTTCTAGCGAGAGCAGGAGAGAGACACACATCAGCAAATGAGGCAACCAGGGCCCACGGAGCACCTACCTGTCCTCGCCCTCTGCTAGCACTGACAGAGGCACACCCTTCCTCCCACACCTTCCACGACTCCCCATTCCCCATCAGAAAAAGGTCAGATTCCTGGGCCTGGCGGTGAGGCCCTTCAAGATCCGGCCTCACCTGCCCTTCCCAGCTGGATCATCCACCACCTCCCCGAACACCGCAGCGCTGGAGACCCCACCGTCCCGCCATCCTGCCTTTCCTCGGGCTCTTCCCTCCATCTGGGTGCCCCTCAGCCCTTCTCTTTCATCCCTCAGGGCCTGGCTCAAATTCTACCTGTTCTCTGGAGCCTGAAGCGGCCCCGCCCTGCCCTCCCAGGGCAGAATCCATCCTCTACCCCCGTCCTCCCGTCCTTCCCGCTGACCCAGCGCTTCTTCCGTGGCTGGCTGTGTGAGCACCGGTCTCCCCACCTGGACTGGGAGGTCTTTTGAGGACAGGGGCCTCCTCCTACCTGTATTTCTACCCCTGGGACTTAGCAATAAGGAACAGTAGTACGGGTGGAACAGAACGGAATTGAACTGAAGCCGGTGTCCATGCTGAAGGCTGCAGACCTCTGTGCTGGTCTCCAGCCTGGGTGGTCAGGGGGACATTGGCTTTGGAGTAATCAGCCAGGTGTGAGACTGGGCTTCCCTGCTGGCCAGCTCTGGGGCTTTGGCCAAGAGACTTAGCCTCGCTGGCCCTCAATTATCTTATCCATAAAATGGGATTCATATCTACCTAAGAGGCACGTTAAGCATGCAGCATGGGGCTAGGGCCCACAGATCCCTCAGTAAATAATAAGTTACTAAGTTACTTGCAGAAAAGAGGAGGCTGTGCACACAGTGTAGATATCAGGAGCCAGAGGGGTTTGGAACAGGAGGACCAGGATAGGCTGTGGATGTTGCCGGGGGCTGGAGTGACTAGGACCCAGTTTTGTAACTCTCAGACTTGCCCAGCTGCTCAAAGGTTGCAATTTTTTGTGTGTGTGTGTGTGGTACCGGGGATTGAACCCAGGGGCATTCTACTTCCATGCTATACCCCCGGCCCTTTTTTTTATACTTTATTTTGAAACCGGGTCTCACAAAGTTGCGGAGGGCCTCACTAAGTAGAGAGAGAGAGAGAGGGAGAGAGAGAGAGAGAGAGAGAGAGCGAGCTGAGGCTGGCCGCGAACCCGGATCCTCCGGTCTCCGCCTCCCAAAGTACTGAGATTACAAGCGTGCGCCACTACGCCCGGCAAGGTTGCAATTTTTTAAAAAAAATTATTGGTGCGTTATGATTATACATAATAGTGGAATTTGTTGTTACATATCTGTACATGCACATAACATAACTTGGTCAATTTCATTCCCCAATGCCTCTCCTTTCCCTCCCCCTGGTCCCTTCTACTCTATCCAAATGTTATAATTCTTAAGAGAGAGGGAGAGAAAGAGAGAGAGAGAGAAAGAACTAAAAGTCACAGGGAGAGAAAAGGAGCCACACAGGAAAATCTGTGGTCTCATAAAAGAAAGAAAAACAGCCGAGCGTGGTGGCGCATGCTTGTAATTCCAGTACTTAGGAGGCTGAGACCGGAGGATCCAGGTTCGCGGCCAGTCTCAGCTACTCAGCTACTGTTTCAAAATAAAGAATAAAAAATAGGGCTGGGGGTGTAGCTCGGCTGTAGAATGCCCCTGGGTTCAATCCCCAGTACTGCAAAAAAAAAAAAAAAAGAAAGAAAGAAAAACAGAATCAGCCTCAGGAATCATCAGAGGAACACAAGTTAAAACAACAGGAAACCAGCCGGGCGTGGTGGCGCATGCTTGTAATCCCAGTACTTTGGGAGGCGGAGACCGGAGGATCCGGGTTCGCGGCCAGCCTCAGCTGTCTCTCTCTCTCTCTCTCTCTCTCTCTCTCTCTCTCTCTCTTAGTGAGGCCCTCCGAAACTTCGTGAGACCCGGTTTCAAAATAAAGTATAAAAAATAGGGCCAGGGGTGTAGCGCGGAGGTAGAACGCCCCTGGGTTCAATCCCCGGAACCGCAAAAAAAAAAAAAAAAAAAAAACAGGAAACCATGCTTCACGCATAACACTGCAAAGTGTTATGCATCTTGTAAAGGTGATGATAACAAAGATAATGCTAGGTGGTGCTGGCAGAAGGTGGAGGCACTGTGCTCTTTCTCACACTGCTGGTGGAAACAGAGATGATGGGGGCTTTGGGAAGAGCAGAAAATAGGATTATTATGGGCCAGTCATAGCATGCTGGCAACTCCACATCCGGTAATTGGAAACTTATCCTAGGAATTTATCCTAAGGAAGTAAGGAAGTAAGCCAAGGTGTGCTTGTAGAGGTGTTTATCATGGCCTTGATAGCTGAAACGTGGAAAGTATCTAAATGTCCAGCATTAGGAGATCAGCTAAATAATTACTCTACAGCTATGCAAGGGGACAGTATTCCGCCATTTGTAATGGTGGCCCCAGATTGAATCAAAGCCCCTTTTACCAGCCCCTCCTCCTAGCAATGTTAGAATTGTAATTATGTATTTCTTTGTGGGTTGCTTTGATGAATTTCTGTATCACTGATTAGACACCAAGCTCCATGAAGGCAAGTACTCTACTATGTTCGTTACTGTGTCCTCGGTGCCCAGTTAACTCCCTGGAATGTAGTATGCACTCAATAAACAGTTGTTAAATAAGTGGCTGAGTCTGTATTTTTTAGGGCAAACCTTGGTAATACTCAAGTATGAGAAAAGGAGCAGATTATGAAACAGCACACATGCTGTAGCAGACACTGTTAATTCTCTTTCCTTGATCTTACTTGGGGGAACCACATGCCCACTCTCAGTTGATAAATTATGACTGAGCTGAAGCCAATTGTGATAATTCTATTTTCTGCTGCTAAGGGTGGCCAGGAGATCCAGTTCTGGCCAATGAGACGTAGAGAAAAACCTGTTGAGGGTTGCTTTTGAAAAAGGTTTTGCTTTCCTTATAAAAGTGCAGAGTGAAGCCAGGCGTGGTGGCACACGCCTGTAATCCCAGTACTTGGGAGGCTGAGACAGGAGGATCGCAGGTTCGAGGTCAGCCTCAGCAGCTTAGTGAAGCCCTCTGCAACTTAATGAGACCCTGTTTCACAGTAAAAAAAAAAAAAAATAGGGCTGGGGGTATCGCTCAGAGGCAGAATGTCCCTGGGTTTAATCCCCAATATGGATGTATGTAGATAGATAGATAAATAGATAGATAGATAGATGATAGATGATAGATAGATAGATATAGATATAAATATGCAGAGTGATTGCCTTTGCTGACCTTGAATACAGTTGTACAGTGGTATTCTACAGTTGTAGAATACTGCTATAGCTACAGCCACAGCAGCCGTATTGCAACCATGAGGAAATTTCCAAGGGACTCACAGAGATGCTGGATCTAACACTGTTGAGCCAGTAAACCACAGGGAGCGACCTTAGGTACTCTACCTAGGTGAGAAATATTAGCCTTTGTTTAAATTACTGTACTTGCTGCTGAACTCACTCCCAACAGATACAGGGGATGATTCCAAATTACTGTAGTTTGGATGTTAAATGTCCCCCAATGGCTTGGTCCCCAGGGTGGTGCTACTGAGAAGTGCTATGAACTCTTAAAAGGAGAGGACTAGTGGAAGGTCCTTTGGTCACTGGGGTATCCCCTTACAGGGGATTGTGGGGCCCCTGCAGCTCTTTCTCTCTTTTTCCTCCCTGGCTATGAGGTGAGCAGTTTGCTCCACTACGTGGTCCCTGCCATCTGGCACGCTGCCAAGAGCCCTGCAGCAATGGGTCTGCCTGGTCTCAAAAAAGACTCTCCAAAACCATGAGCCAAAATAAGTGTTGTTTCTTTTAAAATTAATTATCTCAGCTATTTTGTGATAGTGATGGAAAGCTGACTGACACGTATTGATATCTATATGTACAAAAATGATGATGAAAAATTTAGGTGGTTATCTCCAGGTGGTGGGATTCTCCTTCGTATCTTTTATCTGGTGTGTGTATGTGTGTGTGTGTGGTACTGGGGCTGGAACCCAGGGGTGTACACCCCCAGCCCTATTTAATTTTTTATTTTGAAACAGGATCTCACTAAGTTGCTGAGGGCCTCGCTAAGTTGCTGAGGCTGGCCTCGAACCTGTGATCCGCCCAAATACTGGGATTACAGGCATGTGTCACCACGCCTAGTTCGTGTCTTTTATCTTATGATGTTTTTACAGTAAACATGTAAATAGTGATCAGAAAAATAACATTTTGCATTTGGAAAATAAGCAATGATACTAATTCTATTTTTTTTAAGTAAACAAAATATTCTGTGAGTCCCAGGAAGCAGTTCACTCCCATCTGATGAGTGTACCTGAGGGAAGCTACCTGACCGATGGTAGTCATCCTGAGGACAGGGTGGGGAGGTAGGACCTACATGGCTTCTCCACAAGTCAGGGTGTGATCTCCACCTTAGGGGGGAGAGGGCGGACATCACAGTCTTGGGGAAGCAGGTGAGAGCTGGAGGCTCTGAGCAGGGCTCTCAGGAGTCCCTCGAGGACGCAATCCTCACCCAAGAGGATGCCCCGCCTTCTCCACAGGCCAGCCTGCCCAGTGGCTTCTCTACACCTGGCAGGTGAGCAGGAGGAAGGGAAAGCCGGACCAGTCCCGGGAAGAGGGGCAGCTGCGGGTCTGTGGGGAGACAGCTGGCTGCACCTGTATTGTCTGTAAACACAGGTTTACAGGACGCTGCCATCTCTTCCCACAACAAACCCGGATTGTCCTGTGAAAGTGACCCTGGGGGAAAGCAGAGGAAAGAAGAGAATGCTAGCCAAGGATGAAAGGGGAAATATACTGGGAGAGCACGACTGATTCTCTCACTAGCAATGCCCCCGGGCTGCGGGGACAGGACAATAGCCAGAGTCTTGTGGGGGGGGCATCCAAGAGGGATCAGACCCCCAGCTG
Source organism: Glis glis (assembly GCA_004027185.1). NCBI lineage: Eukaryota > Metazoa > Chordata > Mammalia > Rodentia > Gliridae > Glis > Glis glis. The sequence goes on from PVJS01034728.1 coordinate 14,349, forward strand.
CTCTGGAGGAAAAGCCTGGGCCTGGGACAAACACTATGAGGATCACTTTGAGTCAGGCACGGTGGTGCAAACCTATAATCCCAGTACTTGGGAGGCTGAGACAGGAGGATTACAGGCTCGAGGCCAGCCTCTGCAATGTAGCAAGAACCCTCAGCAACTCATTGAGACCCTGTTTGAAAATTTAAAAAAAATTAAAAGGGGCTGGGGTGTAGTTCAGAGATAGAACACCCCTGAGTTCAATCCCAGTAGAAGAAAAAAGAGGGTCACGTCAGGGCATAGGGGGACTGGCCCATGGAGACGGTCTCCCCAAGAGAATGGCAGGGTGCAGTCTGGACAGAGCAGTGACACCCTCCTTAGAGCAGGGTAGATCGGGCTGGGCAGCCAGATGTCCCACAGGGACCCCAGTTTTCTTCTCTTTGTTCCTTCTTCCCCCAACCCAAGGGGCAAACCATCTGCCTGAACCTCCAGTTTCTCATCTATATAGCGGGGTGCCCTCCAGGGCCTCCCTACCTCTTCCCTGCCTGGGCAGGCCCCTTCCTCCCTGTGGCTTCCTCACCCCTATCATGGGACAGCAGCCTTGCCTGCCCACAGCCCAGGGCGACCGCATAGCTGTTGACCTCTGGCTCCGGCGGCTCACTTCCTGCACCATCGCACCCTGCCCAGGAGCTGATGGGAATGTTTTGGCCTGGGGGTGCAGGCCAGGGCCCTGGCACTGCCGGTGGCACATTCCTCCTGGTCTCCACCCCGCTTGCCCAGGGCCTCAGCTGTCGGGGGTTCTCTCTTCCCACCCTAGACCCTGAGCACGCACTTCACACTTGAGGGTGCCTGCTGCAAGCTGGGCGCATGCCCCTGGGGGCCTGTGGGTCCGGATCACTAGCCTGGGTGACACGGTCGGTGTCCGTGTGTGCAGAGGTGGAGCTGCCATCTGACCAGCTACAGACCCTGGCCACCCATGCTCGTCCATGTCATGAGTCCCCTGCTTTGTGCTGTGAAACACAAAGCATTTTCAGACCCGCTGCCTCATTTGGCTTCCCTGTCCTCAGCAAGGGTGGAGTTACTGTCACTATTTTTCTGATAAGTGAAATGAGGCTTGGAAAGGGGTGAGCTGTTGGCCAGCATCACAATGTGTTTAGTAGTAGTGCTGGGATTCAAACTTGCGCTCTGGGTTCCATCTGCCGCCCAGGTCTGTCTATCCTGGCCCCAGAAAGCCCCCTTCCCTGTTTCTTCCCTCCCCCCACAGCCATGTCACTGCCCCCTCGGCCTGTGCCACCATCACACTGGCCCTTGCTGGCCCCTGCCCCTGGACCGGACCCCACACCCAGCAGAGGTGTCGCTCTGGGTGGCAGCTGTATTACCAGGTGGAACTGTTACCGAGCAGGGCAAGGGGCTGGGCTCTACCGCTTGCTTGCTTGAGAAATAATCAGAATCAAATTGGCAAGAAAATAGTTTTATTTAAAGCCAGCTTTGAAGGAAGATAGAAGAACCTTTCTTGTTTCAAATCTCCATCTCCAGAGAACTCAAGGGCAAGGGAAGCTTTTGTAAGAGAAGAGGCAGCAAAGTGGGCAAAAGGAAATATGCATATGCAGATTTAAAGTCAGGAAATATACATATGCAAATTTAAAGTCAGGAAATATGCATATGCAGATTTAAAGTTAGGAAATACACATAGGAAGATTTAAAATTAGGAAATATACATACTCAGATTTAAAGTCGGGATATATACATACTCAGAATTAAAATTAGGACATACACATACCCAGATTTAAAATTAGGACATACACATATGCAGATTTAAAGTTAGGAAATATACATATGCAGATTTAGATAGCCAGAGAACCTTTCCATCTCAGCTCCCTTGACAGCCCTTTAGCTTTTATGCTCAGCAAGAGGAAATACGGGGATGCAGAAAAACGTTATCAGGAAGTTGTCAATTTTAGAGGGAGTATGTCTCAGCCAGCCTGAGTCCACTCTCTCCAGACCCACATAAAGTGAAGAGATGGTCACACAGTCATGGCAACGGCCCTTGCAAAGAGGGGTGAGGGCGTGCGTGGAGAGTTCAGGAGTGCTGCCGGAGGAGGCCAGCCTGGTGGTGAGTTTGGGTGTGCAGAGTTACTGAAGGGAAGAATGCTGGAAGGGCATCCGGGAGGATGGAGCCATGTGTGCCAAAGCACAGGCCTGCATGGTGCCTGTGGAATGGAGACAGATGGATTGGACCATGCGGGGCAGTGCTACACTTGCAGGGAGTAAATCTGTGGGGCCCACATGTTGAATACCCCAGGGAACTTATGAAATGCAGATTCCTGGGCCCCCATTTCTAGGTATCCTGGGCCAGAGAAATCGGCCCTTGTCACAGGCTGGTGCAGCAACCCCACCCCACTGCTCTGAAGCGGGTGGTTCCTGGACCATTTGAGGAACACGAGCTGGACAAGGAGGCTTGTCCAGAGCTGTAGGAGGGGCCCCAGGGCCAGAGCCTCTAGACCACCCTATTTAAAAATATAGCTCAACTGGGCACAGTGGCACACACCTTTAGTAATCCTAGTACTTGGGAGGCTGAGACAGGAGGAGCGCAGGTTCGGGGCCAGCCTCAGCAACTTAGCAAGACCCTTATCAACTTAGTGAGATCCTGTTTCAAAATATATGAAACAGGCTGGGGGTATAGCTCAGAGGTGGAAAATGCCTGGGTTCCATCCCCACCACTACTACTACTACTACTACTACTACTACTACTACTAATTATAATAAAAATAATAAAAGTGCAGCTTGTCACTGAGCAGTTGCAGGTTAGGAGAGAACTTCCAAGACAAAGAGTAGAGCTGCAGACAGGTTTATTTAAGAAAGCAAGAAATATGCATTCAAGGGGGAATGTGGGTCATGTCCAGCGTGAGAAAGACCCTGCCAGGAGGTCACGGCTCTTCTGTATAGGAGACGTTCATGAAGAGTGGGTAGGATGACATTGGTGCGGTAGTCACAGGTGATGCAGGGTGTTTTGGTCATCTCTCGGGACCTCATGGACCTTCAGGGACACATTGGTCTCTGTTATTTTGACTGTAACACAGCTGCAACTTGCTGTTGAAACAAAACACGTTGCCCCAGGGTCACCTTTGATATGTGGTGCACGGTTTCCCTTGTCCACGCCGAGGCACGGTGCCACATGGCTCTCCTGTCCCCATCCCTGTGACATGCCCCCCTTCCCCTTTTACTTTCCTCGGGAGCACTTATCATCATGGTGCGGTGAATGCTTGACTAATGCATTTCTTTTTTTTTTTTTAAATGGGAGATCTTTCCATCTTCCAAGATCTTCAATTTCTTTTTCCTTTTTTTATATGTTTTTATTGGTGCATTGTAGTCTCACATCACAATGAGTATCGGTTTGGTGTTAACATACATGCACACAGCTCTTGGTGTCCCTCCCCCCGCCTGCCCCCCACATGTATAGCACTGAGAATGATGTTGGTATAATCTCATATGTACACATTGTTTATGATAGTAATATATGACTAATGCTTTCTACCAGTTCCACGCTGTGAGGGTGAGGGAGGGCGCGGACGCGGGAGTTTGTCTGTTCCCTGCTGGAAGCTGGCGTCTACGACATGTAAGAGGTGTTCGATATGTAAGAGGTGATCCTGGAGTTTTTGCTCTGTTGTTTTATTTTATTAATCTTGGGGTGGAAGAGACCTGAGCGAGCTCAGAGGTGGCAGGAAAGGGGGACAGCAAGCCTTGGTTCCATTTTCTCCTGGAAGCGGCAGGCGAGGGGCTTCTGGGGAAGAGGGGGAGGGGAAGGGCAGGCGGAGGTTCTGGAAGTGTGATAGGACTGGAGCAGAGACCCTCTTTTTTTTTCCCACAACCTTCCAGAATCCCCTGCCCCCAGGAAGGGGTCGTATCTTGCCTTGGTCTCAAGAAGAGATGTTAAAAACTAGTTCCTGTCCCAGGTGGGCCGTGTGCTGCTCCCCGATGTGCCACCCACTACAGCTGGACCACTACCTCCTCCAGGAAGCCCGCCCAGATCCAGTTCCCATTCTACCGGGCTCCCACAGCACCTTGCCGTCCTTCCTGGGGTGACTCGCCTCCTCCTGCCTCTTATCACTGTGCTCATATTTGCCTCCCGGTGGGTTTGGAGGGCAGGGCTGAGCCTGACTCATCTTGGGCTCGGCCTGGCGCCAGGCTGCGGGTTCCCACGCTGGGTGCCGGGCGCCCTCTGCTGGCCTGGCTGTGCATGACCACTGCTCCTGAGCCCTGGAAGCTTCCCGGGAGACTCCTGGCGGTCTTGGTCTCCTCTCTCCCTCCTTCCTTCCTCCCTTCCTGGCCCCTTCATGTGCCCTGGACATCCTGGTCCACCACCGGCAACCCCTTGTTCTCAGCAGCCTCTCGACACATGTCCTTCCCTGCTTCCTCAAAAAGGCCCCTCCCCTAAGGACCCTGCTTCCCTTTCCCACGGAGGCCAGGTGGGGTGCTCCTGCTCTTCACTGGGGCCTCTTCCAGATCACAGTCCTCTGCGCACAGCTGTCATCAGATAGACGGGTCACACCCTTCTGTATGTGGACCCAGGGTCATCCTGGTCTGTGGGGGGATCCCAGTGCACACATGACCAGTCCTCCTCAGGCTAGGGACTCAGCCCCTGCACCTGCAGAGGCCAGGCCTCCACCATCCCCAGCCAGCCACGCCCCCCATGCTTCTGACCTCATCCCTACAGGACTGCGTCTCCTCCAAAAGCCCAGTTCCGCCACCTGCTGTCTGACCACCCATCCACTTCCCAGCTGCCTCCTACTCTGTGGACCCCGCCATCACCCCTGCTCCCGCTCAGCCCCCCACGGGGACCACCTCCTCTGACTTAGAGGTGATGGCCCTGCCTCGCCCACACCTCGGCGCCCATGCCCCACTGTTTTGGGTACTGGCAGAGCACAAACCCCATCCTGCTTGAACCCAGCTACAGATCCACTCTGCACCTGCGCCAGGCAGCCGAGTGCAGCGGAGAGAACACAGGTGCTTTCTGGTTTCACTGGACCGTCAACCATGTGCCTCCAGAGGCCCAAGGCCGCCCTGCAAGCCTGCTCAGCTCTGGCTCCATCCTCTGCCCAGCTCATTTATTTTAATAAAAATGCACATAATATGCCGGGCGTGGTGGCGCACGCTTGTAATCCCAGTACTTGGGAGGCTGAGACCAGAGGATCTGGGTTTGCGGCCAGCCTCAGCTACTTAGTGAGGCCCTCTGCAACTTCGTGAGACCCTGTTTCAAAATAAAGAATAAAAATTAGGGCTGGGGGTGTAGCTCAGAGGTAGAATGCCCCTGGGTTTAATCCCCAGTACTGCAAAAAAAAAAATGCACATAATAATTATACTTTGCAGGCAACATTCTAAGCATGTTCTGAGTATTCATTCCTTTAGTTCTTGTAAAACTCAGTGATTCCTACCATTTTACAGAGGAGGAAATGGGAGCACAGAAAGGGACTGAGCCACCTGCCCCTGAAACCCCTGGGCAATGCTGTCTTGCCCCCTGCCTGCAAGTTCCTCTCCCTTCTCCAGAAACTTCCAAGACCTCCCACCCATCCCTCCTGATGCTGAGGCCTTGCTTCCTGTTGAAGGAGAAAGTAGATGTGGTAAAGACAGAACCCCTGTGGCTTCACCTCCGCGTCTGCCAGGCCTGCAGCCACGCTTCCTCTCCACCTCCGTCCGCTTGATGGATCCAGTGTCTGTCTGTGCCCTGCCTTAAGGAAAAGCCCTCCACGCAGGTGGGAGCACCCCTCCTCTCCTCCCGAGTCTCCCTCTCACCTGCACTGTGGCTTGCCCTCTCCATGTTCCCCCCCAGCAGCCCACAGCACGCTCTAGTATCCCCCCTCTGGAAAACACCCTTTCTTGGCCTCTTACTCCCTCCAGCCACAACCCATTTGGGGAGGGAGGTACATTTTAAAAATTATTCTTAAAACCTTTTAATTTACAGGCAATAACTGTACAGTGTGATGTTTTGTAGAATGTGTTATGATCAAATTTGAGTCACCAGCATATCCATCACCTCAAACATCTATCACTTCTGTGTTGTGAGAACATTCAAAAGTCCTTTGTTTTATTTTATTTGCGGCACTGGGGATTGAACCCAGGGGCGCTCTTCCACTGAGCTACACCCCCTCCCTTTTTCTGTTATCTTGAGACAGAGTCTGGCTAAGTTGCCCATGCTGGCCTCAAACTTGTGATCCTCCTGGCTCGGCCTCCCAGGTCACTGGGATCATAGGTATGAACCACTGCACCTAGCCCAAAGCCCCTCTTGTAGCTATTTTGAAACTGACAACATATTATTAGCTAACTGCTGTGAGCCGAGGCCTCCTGAGGGCGCCGTGTGCTCCCTGCAGGCTTCAGTCCCTCCTGCACCTCTCTCAACCAGGCCCTTCTGGGATTTCCCCTTTGCTAAATCTGGGGGCCAGACCCCATCATCTGATTAATTTTCTGTTCTCATAGAGGTGCATTTGCCCCAGCGGGTTGCTTCCTCTTCCCGACAGGCGCCCTTAGTGATCTCTGGGAGTCCCCATCTTTGAGTATCATCGATAAACTGACAACTCCCTGGGCTGGGATGTCTGGTGAATGGCTTGACAGGTGTGGAGTGCCTCAGTTTCCCTGCTGAGCCTCTCCTCCTAGACTTCCCAGCTCAGTAAGTGACAACTCTGTTCTCTGAGTTGCATAAACCAAAGCTCTTTCTCTCATATGCCACATCTCAATTGTTGGCACCTCCAACAGACTCCACCTTCAAAGCGCACCCAGGGTCCAACCACCCCCACAGCCACCACTCCCCTGGTCAGAACCCCTCCAGTGTGGGTCCCAGGCTCCCAGCTGGCTTCTCTGCTTCTACCCTGGCCTGCTTTTCTAAACAGCAGTCGCTGCAATGTTTTAAGAATGGGAATCAGAGCCGGGCGTGGTGGCGCATGCTTGTAATCCCAGTACTTTGGGAGGCGGAGACCGGAGGATCCGGGTTCATGGCCAGCCTCAGCGCTCTCTCTCTCTCTCTCTCTCTCTCTCTCTCTCTCTCTCTCCTTAGTGAGGCCCTCCGCAACCTCGTGAGACCCGGTTTCAAAATAAA